>RJWH01004916.1:48921-91783 GCA_004363575.1 Solenodon paradoxus | reverse complement strand
CTAGGTACCGCTGGTCAAGACACCACTGATCTAGGGATCACTGGTCGAGACAGCATTAGTCAAGGGATCTGCCGTAGCTTCTTCCGGGTTCTGGGCATAACTGTATCAGAATCTGGAGCCAGAATGGGGGAATTTCTGGCACCGGAAAAATGGATAGTGATATTGGGAGGCTTCACTGAAGGGAAGGTCAAGGATATGTACTGTAGGGCATGAATTGGGGCCAAAGAAGTTCATGGGCCAGAAATACTAAGCAAGGCTTCAGAATCATGGCAGAACACAGGCACAGGATAGCTGCCCTGGACTCCTTGAGGTGGTGAGATAGAATTGACCCCTCATATAAACCTAGGGCTGCAAGGGACTTGTGAAGTTGACCCAAGAAAATGCAATGAAACTTTTTATCCTCCTGAGATGGGAAAAAGTTGCTGCTGAGAAGCCAAAATCCTAGTGAGAGCCATAAATAGATAAGGGGTTCATGTCCACACAATCCAAAGGTCCTTTCACCCCAGATCTAGAAATTAACATAGAAAACCAATATAATTAAAGAAACTTACTTTATATGGATACTTTCACATCCCAGGATAGTTATCATAGCAAAAAAATTCTTTAAGATTAGCTCACAATGAAAAAAAAGGATTATGAATGACCCCCAAAAGTAAGCCATTACATCAGAAGTTCTTAGATCTAGAGAGATTACAATTTGAAAAAGGCTACATGATAAAGAATATTTAAAATTAATAAGGAGATAAAAGAGAAAGTAAAGGCATAATAAAAACATTTAAGAGTAACATTGATGTCAAAGGAAATCAGTCATTGCAATGGAAAATAAATGGGTTACATAGCAGATTAGTTTGGTTGAGGAGGAAGTTATAAAACTGGAAAATGCTTTTGAAAAAATTTGATGAAATGCACCACAGACTTTTTAAAAAAAAAAGAAAAGAAAAATGAACAGCTAAGGCTCCTGGGAGATTAGAGTGAGAGTGTCCAAGAAGATCCAACAAGCATATAATGAGAATTCTAGAAGTTGAAAACTGGAAAAATTCAAGGTGTAACTGCTGAGAAATTTCCAGAACTAAGGAATGAGACCTCAGATTGAAGATGTACACTGAGGTCTAAGAATGATAAATAAAAAACAAAAACCAAATCTATACCATAGTAAAACTACAGAATATTCCAGACAAAAAGGTCATCTTAAAAAGTACCAGGAAGAAACCAGGAGTGACACAAAGGAATGGCAATTAGACTGACAACAGACTTCCCACCATCAGTAATGGGTGCTGGAAATCTAGGGAAATAACTGTTCACCTAAAATCCTGTTAACTAAACTCTAATGAAGTAAAGAATTGAGTTAAGATGCAAAGAAGTGGGCTTGCAGCAGGATGTGTGGTGTGAAGTTGGCATTAGATCAGGAATAGGACTGATGGCCTTCAAAACAAGTTAGGCTGGTAGGGCAGCTTGGAGAGTGAACCAGCTTGGTCCTTTAAAAGGTGACTTCACTTTGGAAAGTGGTGGAGGACAAGATCAGAAAGCAAGATAGACTGCAGAGAATGAAGTCAAGTGGCGAGAGACCACCCTCGCCATTTCTGTCTAGTTCTGGCAAGGCCAGAGATAGGATCAAAATCCAAGAGTGACCCCTTGGGTCCTGGAGTCACACCGGCTTCTGGACACAGCCAGAGCTCCCCTACATCACCACCTGACTCTTCTTTAGGCTCTACTCAAATACTACCTCAGATGTGTTTTGTTCTGACCCCTCACCAGATGCAGCGTCTCTCCGCCATGATCATCCCGATGAATAAAGATTCTTATCTAGGCTTCTTTGTTCCTTCTCCCTATGAGACACCCTCCCTAAAGATGGATACTCGCCCACACACAGCTGTCCATGCTCCCTGCCCCTGATGGACAGACAGGAAGTGTCACTGCTTGTCACCAGAGGCCATCCCCTGTCTGCCCTGGGTCAGGGAGAACAGGAATGGCTACCGCTGCCCCCAGGACCACCCTGAGAAGCTCCATCTGAGGGCCTGAGATGTAGAGTCAAGGGGACCTGGGGGTTGACCTGGAGCACAGAAGGTAATGGGTCTACCATGTTTTATGGTTGAGTCAAGTTAACATCACTCTCTGTTATCCCTAGCCTGTCCTCTGGGGAAAGGTGAGGGGAAAGTCCTAGCCCTCCACAGATCATCCTTGAGTACAGGAACTCTCCACTGTCTATGAGGGTCAAAGGCCTGGAGGCTCGAATAGGCAGTAGAGAAGTAAGGACAGATAGTACCCCCACTCAGCTCTAGGGACAAGACTCAGTGCATCTGCATGGTGGAGCCCAACATTTTGGAACCGCTATTACTTGGCCCCTGCCTCTTCCTCAAACACTCCAAACTTGTTCCTGCCACAGGGCCTTTGCACTTGCTGTTTCCTCTGCCTCTCACACACTTCCCCCTGTATTCACTTGGTCAGCTCCTTTTTGTCACTCAGATCTCATCTCAAATGTCATCTGTCACGAGTGCTGGGCCTTACACTCCTCACAAGTGGAACCTGTGCTCAGACTGTATCCAGTTCTAGTCATTACTGACTGGGGGACTCTGAGCAGATCTCTAAGCCCTGAGAGCCTCATTCATAGCCTGGGCCTCCCTGACAGAGGTCCTGAGACGGGTAACTGGCACAAACAGAAGTGTCAACACAATCAGGCTCCCAGTGAGCGCCCTGTAAGCGCTGAGGGCCAGGAGCTCTGCAGACCGAAGGGGCCCCAGACAGCTAGAATGTGGACCTTTGACAAATCTCAGGGGTCCAACTGCGTGTGTGTGGTGGCCGGCTGGGGGCGGGGGTGGTCCTTGGGATTTCAAGTGGCTGGATGCAGAGTTCCCAGCTGCTATTGGTGTGACTCAGTCCCTTCCCCTGCTCAGGAAGAATATGAAAGCCACTTCCTATTTTCATCCCAACCTGGTCCTGAACATAACTCAGACAGGCTGGCCCCCCAGCCTCCAGAAGGGCCAGGGCCTGGAGCTGTGGGGTTGTGGCCTGCAGCTGACCAGGAAAGGGGGTCTGGGTCCCCTGGGCCTGGCATGGGGGCCTCCTGAGAGCCGGCATCCGCACCGTGGGCATCTCTGGGTCTGCACGATCCTCTGACCTGCAGTCGGCAGCGGCTGGCAGACGTGGCTGGCCTTCAGCGAGCAGTGACTGCCCTGCTCTGTCCGGGCACAGGGAGGCCGCTCTAGGAAGCACAGCTCGTGTGGGAGCCTAGCCCTGGCTACACCTTTGCAAACTTCTTGCTGCTGGGAAGGGGATAGCAGCCCTTCAGAGCCCCACTGCCCACCAAGCCTGTCCTCTGGAAAGAGCTCCCAGGGCTGGTGAGCACGAACAGCTTCTGGAAAGCCCCACACAGGGCCCCACGTGCCGCCTCCGCCCCCGCCCTCTCTAACTGGTTCACAAATGACCCAGGAGGCATTCTTGTCATGGAGCCGGGGACAACTCACAGGAAGAAAATCTGGCTTCAGTGGCGGAGTGTCAGGCAGATGCATCGGGTCAGAGGTCTCTGGGGCCCTGCTCCCTGAGGCGGACCTCTGCAGTGACCAGCTCATGGTCAGGGAACCAAGGCCAGGCCAGCCGCGGAATTTGGAAAAGGCCTTCTCCACGCCTGGGTCAGGGGTGACTCCTCTGGGCCAGCCCCCTTGTTCTGAGCCCAAGATGTGGGGGTGCCTGTGTTCCCAGCCAGGTCAGCAGAGCAGGGGTTCCACAGTCACCCTGGGTCAGCCATGGAGTGTGTGGGGAACCAAAGATCAGGACCTTTGTGCCCACTCATACCCCTGGGGATGGGGAGAGGCACTTGACCCTGGAGGGGGCAAGAACTTCCTCCAGACTCCCCAAAGTGGTGACAGCCACTGAAAGGGCTTTGGGCCGCTCCCCAGCCCCAGCATGCAGCCATCTCCCACCCAAAGTGACCCCCGACCCCAGCTCGGCTCCCCTGGAAGCCTGTGCCCCCCACACCTCCCCTCTGACTTTCTCTTATCCAGCCTTCAGCCAGGCGCCCTCTCCCTGAGCTCTGGTCTCTGCTGGGCTGTGGAGGGAGGGCAGGGAGGGCAGGGCTGTTGGGCCCCAGGGCTCCTGAGAGGGGCTGGGCTCTGAGCCCGCGTGCCTGGTGTGAGAGCGGGGCAGGGGCAGAACACCCCCTACGTGTCTGGGGGCCGTGTCCCTACGTGGCGTGGGTCTGCGTGGGTCTGCAGGCTTTGTCGGTGTGATATATGTGTGTTCATGTGTGGCATGTGTCTGGGGGGGGCGCGTGGTGTGAGTTTGCGACTGTGTATGGCGTGTCTGCGCGAGCCCGTGCCATGTGCACGTGTCTGGGGCAGGTGGGGGTAGCCCTGTGTACCTGTGTGTGGTGTATGTGTCTGTGGGGCGTGTAGCTGTATGCTGGGTGTGTCTGTGTGTTGAATGTGTGCTGTGCGTCTGTGTCAGAGTGTACGTCTGACACTGGGCAGGGTGCTGGGGACTGGATCTTATGGCTCTTGCGACACCAGGGAGCACCGGGTCGCCAGCAGTGGTCATTAGCTCTAGGTCGAGTCTGCACCCCGTGCAGCCCCCACACCCCCAGCCTTCAGCAGGGATGCAGGGTGGGGCACCTCGGGGTCAAGGGTGCTGCTGCCATCATATGCAAACCATCTGCCCAAATCCCGAGGCCCAGCAAGCCTGAGGCACATTTGTCCCACCAGGTGGTGCATGGGGCCCTGGGCACCCAGGCGAGGAGAGCAGCGTGGCCCAGAACTCTGGCCCCTCGAAGCGCTCACTCCACTCTTACAGCCTGGCTCCGCTCCCAGCCTTGGGTTCTGGTCCGGTTCCATCGCTGCAGGAGCTGGGGGACAACAGGCCCAGGTTTAGCCCAAGGCAGGCAAATGGGGATTGCTCAAAACACGCCACCAACCTGTCCTCCCATCCAGATACCCAGGCTGCCTGGTGTCTATCCCCATGGCCGGCCCAGGTCCCCGGCAGAGGAGAAGCAAGGCAGGGGATGAGCCGGGCACAATCCACCGAGAGTGCTGAGTAGGGCCTCCGGGATCCCCCCACCCACCCGTTAACCTTGCTACCTCCCAACCGCCTAGCCTGAGCCAGTGCTGCTGGTCTCCCGCCAGGCCGGGCCCATCCCCCTGGAACAGGGCCTGAGGGACCCGCAGTGGTCAGGCCTCTCCCAGGGGCGGGTGCCTGCAGAGGTCTCATGGTGGCTGACTGAGTCAGGGAGAAAAGAGGACTCTGGGACCCCAGGCTCAGACCCCTGTGCCCTTCCCAGCTGCTCTGCCCTGCGGCTCAGAACCTGTCCCTCTGCTGCAGCGTGCTCTCTGCAAGCTCACCTGTCCTCCCGGCCTAGGGGGAGCCTGGACTGTCCATCCTCTCTGCTCCTTCCTCCCCGCCAAGTCCTGGGGATGGGAAAGGAGTGTGTCCTTGCTGGAGTCTCTGGGCCATCGACCGCCCTGCGGCAGACCCAGGGGGGTCTGCACAGAGGGCTGTGGGGCTCATGGTCCTAGGACACCCACATGGCAGAGGGGGCTCCTCTCGAAGCAGGAACCCGTGGAGACAGGTGCGCGGGTGCTGAGAAAGGGGGGAGGGGGCACGTGTGAGTGACCAGAGGGCCTGCTGTCCAGGCCAGACCCTCCGAGGGCAGAGTTCTAGGACGGCAGTGTCCACCAGGGAGCCCAGGCCTCCCCAAATTGCATCCCAGGGTGTTCGGAGGATAGGACTCCCAAGCCCAGGGGACATTTATTTACTTATCTATTTATGAAAGGGGAGGCACACAGAGGAACGAGGTGAACAGGCAGGAAGACAGAGGAGAAAGAAGCATTTTATTTATTTTATTCATCTTCGTGTCCCCACCTTCCCCCTCAGGATACAAACCTGAGTCCTTGTGATGTGTGTGGACTGTGCACCCCACTCCCCCAGGGCGCTCCAGGGGGATCTCCACAGGACACTGGGCTCAGCCCCTATCCTGACTTGAGCAGGGTGGGCAGACAGGACAGGGTGACCAGAGAAATGATCCTCCTGGCTAAGCTGTAGGGAACGAGGCCTAGGGAGCACAATGGGGGCCTTTGAGAGCCCTTTTTCTCATTCCTCACTCAGGGCTGTGAGGCTGCTGGGCCCCAGATTGGTCAGGGCCATGCTGCAGACTGGGGACCCACTGGATGGAATGAAGGGGTCCCTCCCCAACCCCCCCGGAGGTTACGGACAGTATCCTGCGTGGGAACACTGTGGGCTACATGTCATCCCCAGCTGTCTGCCTTCCTGTCCTGGGGAAGGGCAGCCTCTCAGCCTGTACCAGGGAGCCTCAGGCCTCTGACCTGGGGTCTAGCAATTTGCAGGAGGTAAAGAGGGGTGGGGGGGCAACACCTTTGTCCTCTGACAAGAGATAAGAGGGCCCAGGGCTCCAAATCCTTCATCCTGCCCCTGACTGCTGGACCTGTTTAACTCCGGGACCCAGCTTCTTCCCTGCCAGGCAGGGCCCCTCACACAGCAGCCAGTCCCTGACCCGGGCAGCTGACAGCGGTTCTGAGTGTGGTGTGAAGGGAAGAGGCTGCCCTGGACTCCGCCAGCCTCACAGTCCCTTCCGCTCACAGCTGGGCGGGAGCCAGGGGGTCATCCCTCACCCACCCCAGAGAGCAGCGCAAGGATTGGTGGAAAGGCCGATAGGTTCAGGGGTCACCGTGTGTGGCCGGTCGGAGTTCAAAGATTTGCTGACAGCAGCCTTGGCGGTATTGATCTGGGGGGGATGGGGGGTGACAGAACCCTGTCCGCTGCCAAGGGCTGTGGACCTGGGTGGTGGTCAGCGCACCGCTCCAGAGAAGGCTCCTTGGACTAAGGGGCTGAGGGCTGTAGGGCCCCTCTCATTGCTCCCAATCCCCACAGGCAGGGGACCAATTGTCAAACCACAAGTGGCTCCGTTATCACACTTGGGCTGATGCTCCAGCCTGCCTGGGCCTGTGTGGCCAGGAGCCCAGGCAGGACCAGGAGGCCGAGTGTCCCTCCCCTGAAGCCCTCTCAGATGAGAGTTGATAGGGTTTGGGAGAGAGGGGAATTGAGGAGTCATTAAAGCCACCCTCCAAGTGAGGCCCGAGGCTGGACAGAGGGTCTCGGAGAGGACAGCAGGCTGAGGGGTGACTGACGTGAGCCTCCAAAGTCTCCCCAAATCTTACCAGCTCTAGGGGATGAGCCCAGGTCATCCCTCACAAGAAGGAACACAGCATCCTGGAGTCAGGCGGGGTCCCCACCTCAGGCCTATGTCCCTCCAGTTCCATGAGCCGAAGGCCCCTCTGGCCCCAGAAAGGTGTAGGGAGAGAGTCTGTTCTGCTTCCACCCCAGCTTCTGCCCACACATAGCCAGACACCCCGGCGGCCCCTTCCACCTCCAGGCTGGACGGGGACAAGGCTGGCCCAGAGGGGAGGAGCTGCCAGGACTGGGCAGGGGGCACAGAGAACCTCCCTCACAGAACTCAGCCCGAACAGACAGGACCCAAAAGAATTTCCCCATCCATCCTGATGCAAGGAGAGAGAATGGAGAGTGTGTGCGCGCAAGAGTGTGCGTGTGCATGTGTGTGCATGTGCATGTGTGTGCATGTGCATGTGTGTGCGCACGCGCGCTTGCTGTGTGTGCTCATGGGCCCTCGGTGTGCTCGTGCGCACTGCGCAGGAGCGTGGGCGCGCGGTTGTGGCCATGTGCCCACCATGTTTGTGCACACGCGCGGGCATTCGCGTGTGTGTTTGCATGTATTCACATGTGGTTGGCCTGGGCTCGAGCTTGGGCTGGCCACCTTCCAGGTGCTGACTGGAGAGACACTCCAGCTGTCCCTTGGAATGGCTTGGTCTGGTCTTAGCCAGAAACCCTTGCCAGTCCCTATGGCCCCAGACCTGGCGGCTGTCCGAGAGCCGAGGGCTTCTGATCAACCAGGGTCAAGCTGGCCACATGGCTGGAGGGCCGCTCTGTCCACTGGGATGGCTTGCAGTGGCCCCTGACTCACAGCAAACCTAGGCTCAAGGTCACCGCTGGAGGCAGAGGCACGTGGACACCCCCTCGGGGTGGGTGCACCTCTCCTTGATGCTCCCAGGACTGGGCTGGGGCCATGTATAGCAGTGACCCCTGCTGGGAGCCCTGGGTACTGCAGCCTGGCTCTACTAGCCCTGCCCAGAAAAGGGCCCCTTCCCTGCAGGGAGCAGTAGGATGAGAAGGGGAACAGCTATTGTTTTCAAACTGAGCTCCATGAAACACTCCTGCCTTGGGGCCTCTGTGCTTGCTGTGCCCTCTGCCTGGAAGGATGATCTAAGCCAGGAGTGGACCAACCTGGGACCAGGGTGGCAGAGCCCCTGACCACGGCACACCTGCCCTGCCCTCTGCCCTGTGAGCTGTGTTTTCTATCCAGCAAACCGCCTTTCATGGCCGAGGCATTGAGTGCAGGCACCTCAGTGCCCCTGTATGTTACATGGAGGCGCCGAGGACCCGTAGGAGAATGCAGGAAACCACGTGGCAGGGAGAGACAGAACTGTCCTTCCCTTGTGGGGAGGAGCCCCCGGGTTGTTGGGCGGACGACCCTATAGTCAGGGCCTCCCTGTGCCAAAGCCAGGTGTTCGGACTGAACCTCCCTGGGAGCCTTTCACATACCTGCCCTTTTACTCCTATAAAAGTTGTGAAAACTGCCCCCCAAAAGCACTTGGTCCCAGGGCACCCCCAGGCTGCCCAGCTGTGAGGTGAACCTTTCCTCTCCTTATTCCCTCTTCTGGCTTCCAGGAGGTATTGAAATGGGAACTCTGCCTCCAGTAGTACTGTAGGCCCGGCAGGAGGTGACAGACCCTGAGCGCTTTCAGGTCCAGTGAATTGCTCTAGAAGGTCTGACTGAGGCACACCCTGCAACACACTCCGGGAACCAAAGGGTCAAACTCTAGCTCAGACTCAAAAATACTTTTAGAAACATGTCTTCAGAACCCCAACTCTTAGAGACAAGCTCTTCTTGAGGGAGGTGAGGAGCTCATTTTGAAGAGACAGGATTAGTGTGACTGGAGCCCAGCGGGTGACAAGGAGAGTGACCATATGGTAGCAAGGTTATGGGAGCAGCAAAGCCTTGTGACCTTGACTTTTCTGAAGGGTACAGAGCGACTCAGGACAGAAAACCGGTCACCCTTCCCTCTGCCCTGTACCCCTCTGACCTTGTACCCAGTCAAGAAGCCCCTATCCAGGGGCCAGGGAGCTGAGACAGAGCCAACCCAGCCCTGCCTTTGGGAGCTCTAAGCCAGAGGTGAAGCCCTTCTTGGGGTTTAACCTGCTTCTCAGCCCCCAGGATGTGAGGGATGGATCCTACTGATTCCCTCTGAGCTGTGACATCCTCTCCTCACCAGTCAACAACCAGCCACACCTCCACGGGAAGATGCCACCACCCTGTTGAGGAGATAACCCTGAAGATCTGTCCACATTGTGTGTCCTTGTGGACAAGAGGGTGATGTGACTCGAGGGATTAGGGATCTGTTTCCTCGCACCCTCCTGTCCCCATCACTGCCTCCCATCCACACAGGTCTCTGTGTTTCATTCAGTTTGGCTTCTTTCTGCCTCAGGACCTTTGCACATATGGCTCCAGCTACCCTGAAATCTCTCCCTTCTGGTGTTGACATGACAGACCTCTTCTTCACCTGCTCAAGAAGGCTCTCCCTGTAGACTCCCCCCACCCACCCCAAGGCAGCCATCTCCTCAGCCCTCCCATTTCCTCTGTAATTTATTTCCTGTATGATCCCGTCTCATCACAAATTCTCCGGCTCATGTATTTCGTACCTGGAATAGTCTGTGGTATGCGCACTCTGTGAGGGCAAGCCAAGTCTTGTCTATGGCAGATCCCCAGTGCCCAGCACAGAGCGAGTCCTCACTGATCACTGCGTGAGCAACTGCACGCCAGGCTGGTGGGGACCGGACCTGAGCAGGGCCTGCTGGAAAGTTGTTGGGGAATCTTACTGCTAAGCGGACTGGGTGGGGCAGGTCAAGGGGTACTCTACCCTCCTTCTCACAGGGCAGGCAGGCCCAGGGCACAGGACCAGCACTCACTGGAAGTGCCAACAGGGAGGAGCTTCTGCTATTGCCGCTGGTGCCTATCAGTCACTAGGTCTGTCCTCAGCCTGGGTCTGTGGGCGAGACAGGTGGGGACTGGGAGATCTCCAGCTAATACCTCCTGTTCTTCAGTGACACCCCTCTGGCCCAACATGGCTAGAGGTCTTGGGATGCCTCCTAGACCCGGGAGCACCCCCTGCCTGTGGAAATGGGCAAAGCTAGGGGCTTTGGGGCCCTCATCAGTGACTTCTTCTGTCCTGCGGGCTCCTGGTGCCACCTAGTGGACATCCTTCCTGCTGCAATGTTTCCCCCAAACGCCCTCCCTGGGGATGTCACCCCTGCCCCACCTCCACCCACTCACATTCTCACATTCTCCTCGGCTCTGGGGAGCTCTCTGGGACTCACACCCACACACTCACTCTCACACCCTCTCAAGGCTCATTCCTCGCACAGTGACAGCCACAAGGGGCCCCTGGTACAGGGGGGCCTTGGGCCCTCTAGGAGGAGAGTATTCTCTGCTGCCCCACCAGGGCCAACTCCAGCCTTCCAGCCCCCCCGCAAACCCCCTCCCCGGTCCCCAGGTGTGCCTACCTGGGACCATGCTCTTCCCACACCTCAGAGTCCTGCAGAAGGAGGGATTCTTTGGCCTCTGCCCAGCACCATCTGGCCCGGTCGCACAGCTGCCGCTGGTAAAACCAACCCGGGGCAGAGGCAAACATCCAGTTTGAGAACAAGCAGGGACCCAGGAGGTCATGAGCCTGCCCACAGCCCACGCAGAGCCAGCCTGTGGGCCCGGCCAGCGCAGCCAAGGGTGCTGCCCTCAGGGGTGGCCGGCACGGCTAAGGGGCCTGGTACTGGGCCAGGTCCAGGAGCAAGCCTGTCCACTTGGCCAAGAAAAACCTCAGCTGAACCAGGCACGTTGCCTGTGTCACTGAGAAGAGCCCAAGGAACTGGGGGAAAGGTCTTGTAGGCGGGCTGCTGGGCCCCTGCCAAGTGAGGCAGGGCACGTGTGAACGGCCACTCAGGGCAGTGCCCAGGCCGGGAGCCCTGGTCCTAGTGGGCTGGCAGGGGCCTGTTTCAGGCACACCACCAGTCTTTTCTTCCAATAGCCACCAGGAGAGGAGGACAGAGGTCACTTGCCCCATGCCCCAGTCGGGGGCACTGAAGCCTGCCAGGAGCTGTCTGGAGATCAGTCTCCACCTCCCATACCTCCCAGAACCCAGGTGTCCCAGCCCTGCCAGCTTGGAGGTGGCATCCACCAGGCACCTCCCACCACTGCCACCTGGCCCCCAGTCCCTACACCACACAGAGGAGGTGTCCTTCAGCCAGAGTGCCCACCGTGGGGCAGACAGGACAGGACAAGATGGAGTCTCTACAAAGGGCTGAGGAGCAGCCAGGTGGGGTTTGTAACCTTTCCCTGGCCCTGCCCACAGCCCTCCCAGCAGGGCCAAGGGGCCTGGGAGCCATGACCTGGGAGCCATGAGCCACACTCAGGGCTCAGCGCCCAGCCCCTCAGAGATGGAGGCTCTGTCCTCACAGGGCCAACGCCAGAGGCTAGGCTGAAGGTTGGACCCGCTAAGAGTCAGGGAGGAATTTGGGTACCTACCTGCCTCCCCAGTGCCCTCTCTAAGCCCCAGTGGCAGTATGATGGAGACATCCTGGGATCCAGCTGAAGTGCCCCCCACCCTTCCTACATTCCCCAACGTTTCTGGCAGGAAGACCAGATCAGGGGACCCTCCCAAGCAGCAACCCTGCCCTGTGTTGTCTGTCCCTGCCCACTGCTTCCCCTGGTCTGTGCTAAGCAGCCACCCCCTTGACTTTGAGAGACACTGTGAATGAGGAAGAAAAGCATGGAGTCCCAGCCTCCGACAGGCACTTCCTTGGAGCGGGCTCTGATCTTGCTGGGGTGGGGCAGGGCAGCCCAGCGGGGAGGGGGTGCAGCTCGGGAGGGCTTCCTGGAGGAGGGTTGGATGCGATTCCAGGGTACTCTCAGAGAAAGCTCCTGAGACAGGACCCCATGCAGCTGGAAGGAGAGATAGGCATGAGGGAGGCGCTGTGGGAGAGGTGAGCACCCGGGTTGACTAAGGATCCATAGGAATTATTTGGGGGCCCTGCAGGGGCCAGAGAGGAGGTGGTGTGGGGCTGAAGGGAGGAATCAGACAGAAGCCTCACAGTGCATGCAGGGGCAGGGGAGGGGTGGGCAACACGCCATCGCCCGGATTAGAGAACTGCGTCTGTTAGAGACCCCCAACTCTGGCTGTGCTTCTGCCAAGGGGTATTTGAGAAACGGGGGCACTACAGCCATCGTCCCTCGGAGGCATTGTGTCCCAGGGGAGCTCTGGCAATGTCTGGAGCTGTTCCTGAGCACCACGACCCAGGGCGGGCACCTGGATCTAGTGGACGCAGGCGAGGACACTGAAACAGCCTGCGGGCACAGCGGCGTGTCTGCGGGGCCGGGGCTGAGGGAGTCGTGCCTGGACGGAGCCCTGCTGGTCATGCCGAGACTCTGGAGGGGTTTGTACTGGACTTGGTTTCCCAGCACAGACTTTCTAGAGAGGCAATAGCCGGAGAGTCGAGGAGAGAGGAAGCCTTGTTTCAGCAGGTTTAAGGCGTGGTTGCCACCACATCTGAGGCGGCCGGTCACTCTGGCAGGTATCTATCTGGGCCTGGAAGGGGGCTCCGAGCGGGAAGGGGGCGCCAAGCCATCCGTGTGCGGCAGTTACAGCCTGGACCACCCTACGCACCCAGCACCGAGGCGTCTGTGGGTCAGACCTGAGCGCTGTTCACCTCGAACACACATAAGCAATCAATTACTTTCCTTTCATTTCTCCCTTGTTGTAAGTTATTGTACTGATTCTTAAAAGATGAGTACAGGTCATCCTACTTTGGGGGTGGTAAGAGAGCTTCATAAGGCTCTTTACAGAAATGTCGGTTTGAAACGAGTAGATTTAGGTGCCATGAAAAGTAGGGACAGGGAGACAATGTGGAGGAGCCCCGGGGGTTTTGAACCTGAGAGTGTCCCCAGTTAAGGGGAGATAGGAGAGCAAGGTGTGGGTGCTGCCCATGAGCCCTCAGTTTGAGGGGGGCTGGTCTTGGAATGGGGGGTGTGGATGCTGCAGACCACTTGAATACCAAGTAGTAGGGGAAGGGAGCCCCAGGGCACTGTGGGGACAGGTGGAAGACAAGGGCCAGGGAGGGGCCAAGAGCAACCCAGCAGTCAAGTCCAGGGAGGCTGGAGGGCAGGTGGGGCCAAGCCACCTCTAGCTATTTGGGGGGCTTCCCTTCAAGATCACAGGCAGCTGTGGGAAGAAGCCACAGACTGACCACATCAGGTCATCGCAGACCCAACACTGGGTCTCTGCCCATCACAATGACAGGCCAGGTGAACCCCTGGCAGGATGTACCCCAAGATCAAGGGGCCCGTGCCTCTCCAGAGTGAGAGCTTCAAGATCTGGCTTTCCCTGCTCCCCACTGTCAGCTCTGTGACCTTGGTGATTACTCCTATCCTGTCTTAGTCTTTCTCTCTCTAACACACACTCAGCCCTGTTCCCATGTCCCTCGGACAACACCTCAGTCCCCTTCCATGGCCTTGCCAGGCCAGCACCTCCCTCCTGGCAAGACCCACCATGGCCAGGCTGACAGGGGACACCCACCATCAGACAGCTGGTAGCAGACCCGAAAATCCTCATTTCGCCCTTCTTCCTCCCTATAAAATGGGCCTGAAAGAATTCACCATCCTCCTCTTTGGAAAGAGTGCCAGTCCTGAGGGCCCTCGGTGACAGTCCTGGGTGGGCCCATGGCTCCCAGGCCCCCTGGTGAGTCAGATCAGGACCGCACACCCAGAGCGACTATGCTCAGAGAGGTGGTCCTGAGAAAGGTGGCCGGGGGCCAAGGGTGGGGAGACCCCTCTTCCTCAGACCCTTCTGAGGGTGCCCAGGACGCCGAGGGCCTCCCCTGAACAGGGTCCCTGGAGACGTGGGCCTCCTTTTCTCCAAGTGCTCACCCAGCCCAAGAAGCATCAGAAGCCCATGTTCTTCCCACTCGCTCTGGCACCTGGAGGGGAGGGGCGCCCACAGGACGGGAATCTAGGTGTGGGGGGCACTCAGAGGGCCAGCTAGTCCAGAGTCCCACGTTGAGACTTTCAGTGTGGTCCCAGTGACGAGCCGCACAGCCTCCAGGCCGCTCACGGGACGGAGGGCAGTCCACAGCCAGGGAAAGCGTCCCCAAGCGTCCACCGGCCCACGTGATCTCACATCCAAACAGGGCCCGGCGATGTGCAGAATCATGGTTCTCATTCGAAGCATCGGTATGTTAAAAGGACACATCCGAATGCCCCAATTTTTTGGTAACCAGTTTTGACATTTCTTGGTTTCTCGAGGCACCTGAGGGGCCTGCCTAGGCGCCCAGCCCCACGGCGCCCGCTCCCCTCCATCGCTACGCACTCGGCGCCACCGCCCGCGCCTTTCCCAGGCTCACTGCCTCCCTGCCTACTGGGCAGGTGGGGAAGCTGAGCCCACGGCCTGCAGAGCCCCTGCCCACCGGGCGAGGTTGGCCTGTCAGGGCGGCTCCACTCAGCTGTGAGAAAGGCCGGGCCCATCAGATAAGGCTCCGGGCCCTCCCCAGCCCTGCCAGGAGCAGCTGCACTGCACGGAATGAATCTCATTACGAGATCTCTCTGGTTTCACTATGAGTTTCCTGAACCAGGCCAGCACCCACGGCCCCTGGGGCCTCCCCTGCTTCTCTTGAGCCGGGAGACAAGACTCCACTCAGGCAGTCGCAGGAGGGAGCCTGGGAAGACCTCGGGAAGGACTTCCCTGGCTCCCAGCTAACCCCAGGGGTCCCAGGAGAGGCTGAGTCCTGGTCTCAAGAAGTCTGGCCTGCCCTGCTCGCACCCGCCAGGCCGGCGTCCAGCGGAAGCCAGGGCGCCCAGATCTAAGAGAGGCAGGTCTGCAGGGCCCTCCCAGGAATCCGCGCCCAAAGGCCGACCGGAGGCTGCCCTCTGGTGGCAAGTTTTGGAAAGGCAGGTGTCCTTGAGCGGGGACCAGGTGAGATGCCCTGGTCCTAGAGGCTGGCCCTGCAAGATTTGGGGCAGCCTGGAGGGAGAGGAAAGCAGAGACCCAAGTCCCAATTTCTTGTGTTCCCTGCTGACTGGCATCACCCACAACCCCACTCACCCCACTAACCAGGGCTGTGCCTGTGGGACCGCAGGGAAGAACACAGGTAACAGAGAAAGACACAGAAATCCCAGACCCCCCAATAGGTCAGCCCTCCCTCCATTTCCATCTTCTGACCAGGGGACCCAGGAAACCCAGGGCTGGGGCACAACAGGGGTGAGTTCAGTCAAGCTGCCCCCCAGGACAGCTGTGGCCACTGAGGGATCACATCTCCACACGCCCTTCACCCACAAATGGCAAGTGGCTCATCCCGTTTAGAAGTCAGAGGCGCAGCTGGGCTAGAGCCTGGGTCTCTTGGTGCCCAGGCCGGACAGCGGGAACCTTCACTGAGGACCTTGTAGGTGCGAGAGTAAGGTGCCCCCACTCTAAGGTGCACCCGGCCCGGTGCAGAGAGAAGAGCAAGGAGGGAAGGCCGCACAGACCGGGATGGCACACGGCGGCCCTGAGGGCCAGGCGGCTTTCTGGAGATGCTGACAGCTGGGCGTCCTCGTGAAGGACCAGGGCGAACACGGACAAGAGGGGCTCAACCCCAGGAGCTGCATGGGCTCAGAAACGGCCAAGCTCTGAGGAAGTGGAGCTGGGACAGTGGCTTCAGAGAGAGCGACCACATATCCCAGTCTGCTCCAACAACCTGCTGCGCACCTGTCCCCTGGTGTAATGATCAGCGTGCCCTTTCATTTTCAGAAACATCTCCGCTGGACCAGACATGAAACGTCCTCCCTATGGAAAGATCGTGGTGGGGGCGAGGCCTGCCCATGTCGGAGCTGAGCAGGGACAGTATGGGCAGCTTGGGGTTAGAATTGCACTTTGGAGCCATCCTGGGGTGGCCCGGAGCTGCTGTCAGCCTCCAGGGAGGGGAGGGGAGGTGGCGGAGAGCGCCTGGTGGGGGCATAGGGGTCAAGGGGGGGAAGCGGAGCTCTGGGAGTGGGCACTTGGATCTGGGACCCCTCACAAGAGAGAGGGGTGAGGGCTCTGTGGAGACACACCCCACATTTGAACTTTCTGAAAGCACAGAATATTCAGGCAGTCACTTAGTCCTGGGTGAGGGGACCCTGCCTGGGCCTCCTGACCACCAGAGAGAGTCAGATTATCACCGAACCTAATACAAAGTTTTGTGGGTTTTTTTACATTTCAGTCTCATAGAATGTTTGAAAACTAACCGAACCAAGGTGAGAGACAGGTATAATCTGGGGTTTCCCCAGGCAGGATACTGGAGTAAGAGCAGTGTGTGTTAGTGTGAGTGTGTGAGAGTATGTGTGTTGAGAGTGTGTGTGTGTGATTGTGCATGTGTGTCTATGTGGATATGTATGTGCATGTGTGAGCATATGTGCGTGTGTGAGCATGTGTGCGTGAGTGTGAGTGTGAGAGTATGTGTGTGTCCATGTGTATATGTGTGTAAGTGTGTGAGTATAAGAATATGACAGTGTGTGTCTATGTGAGTGTGTATGTGTGTGAGAGTGTGTACGTGCGTGCGTGTGTCTGTGTGTATTGGGGGACAGGTATTACCGCCTCTGACCTGGGAAATCAGAGCAGGCAGAGATGCTTTCCTTTAAAGGTGGCTGCCTGACCTGGTGCCCCACCACGTCACCAAGGAGCGTGACTGACAGCTTCCCCATAACAGCGGGGAGTCCACTCCCTGTCCCACGGTGTCACTAGGAGAGGCGATTGGAATGGCCTGTAAAACCCTGATTAGAAAAGCGAGGTGGGGGAAAGAGAACCAGCCAGGCTCCATCTCAGGGGTGTGCTCATACCCAGGCGTCTCAAGGACTGTCCCAGCTTCCAGCCTACCCTGTTTCAGCTGGCAGTGGCCCTCAGGACTGACCTGGGAGTGGGCTGCAGGCCAAGGTGTGAATGGAGTGGGGTCGTGGAGTTTCATCTGTAACTCCTAAATATTTAGCAGACGGTATGTGGAGACTTCGCTTCATCCCGCTGCCCTCAGCCCACCGATGCCAGGGTGCACGCAGAGTACTGCCTCAGGGAGGGCCAGAAGCAAGGAGGGGGCCCCAAGAACCACCAAGGGTTGCCTGACACTTAGACTGGGAGTAGTTTGGGATCAGGATGGTGGAAGTCAGGGAAAAACTAAGGCTGCCTGAGCAGACCCTGGGCTGGAACTTGGGGTACGGAGAGGCGCTGAGGCCAGAGCAGGTGTGGGAACACTGACTGGGTTTGACACCCATGAGGAGTTGGTGGAGAAAGAGCCAGTGCCGAGATGCATGCTGCCAAGCAGATCTGGTCCCTCCCATGGACCCTGCGCAGGATGTATTTAATGTCCTGTTCTTATTGAAGTAAGTATAACCTGAGCACAAAAACTTGGGCGCGCCCTGGGGGAGTAGCAGTTGGGTCCATTGCCTCCAGCTGAGCGAAGTCCACATACATCCCAAGGACCCGGCTTCACAACCTGGGGCTGGGGACAACCAATGTGAACAAGTAAATCAAAATAAACCTCTTCTCCCTCCTCCCTTCCTGCCTGCACCCTCTCTTTAAATATAAAACACAACTCAAGTTGGAAATGTTTCAAAGTTTTCACAAACTGAATAGACTCATATAACTAGCACCCAGATCAAAACGCAGGACATGACCAGCGCCCCAGAGCCCCCTTCGGCCCCTCCCCAGTCCCTGCTCCTAGGCGACCTCTAGCTTGACTTCTGACATCATGCATTAGTTTTGCCTGTCTCCGAACTTCATATAAACAGAATCATGCCACGTGGTATAATCTTACATCCAGCTTCTTTTGGACAACGTTATGTTAATGAGGCTTATGCATATTCAGGTTTGCCATTACGTGTTCACTTCCTCTGGTGCACAGGCCTCCGACTGACTGTGCTGTGATGTGTTTATCCGTTCTGCTGATAATGGTTATCTGAGTCGCTTCCAGTTCAGGGCCACTATGCCCCCCCCCCCCCGATTAATATGGGAGGTGTCTTTTCATGTACTTACATGCTGATTTCTGCTGGGCACTTGCCTGGGAGAGTACCTTGCTCCGGGTGCTCCAGAAACAGAGCTGGAGGCAAAAGTTTAAAGTGCCGCCTCTTAATCAGCAGGTGTAATTGCAGGGAATCAGAGAGAGGACAAAGGAGTGGACAGGAAGAAAGCCAATAGGAGGATGAGTTTCTGAGCTGGTCGCTTCTTGGCACCAAAAGCGTCCGATGGTGGGGCCTGTGGGACCCTGTCCCAACTGTCCCAAAAGCCTTTACAATACCTGTGATTCATGACAGTCCATCGGGGAGGAGGCACTGGGAAGAATGTATCCACTGACTCCCGCCTGCCACTGTCGACAGACAGGCTGTGGATGTTAACGCCCTGCATGTGGGGTTACACAGTCATGGTCCCAGGCTGGCCCTGCCTCATGTCAGACCTGCGGGACCGAGAAGCCCCGCAGCAGGGAATGATGGCAGGTGCCTGTGGCTGTGCTCGAAGCGGGAGAGAAGGCAGCCACAGTGAGGTTCGATTGTCAGGGGAGGTGTCCAAGACAGGGTGGAGATGCCGCTGGGGTTTCGAGATGCTACCACATGGGTTTCCAAACTGGCGGGAGCCAGGCACTCAGTCTAGAGGGGCCGAGGGGCCCCAGTGACCCACGGCAGCCAGCATTGGGGTGGATGTGCCTGGAATCTCATTCTGGCTTTCATCTGCATTTCCTGATGACTAATGAGGATGAGCACCTGTCCCCAGCCATGTGGACGTTCTGCTTGATGAAGCACCAGTTTCAAAGTCTTTTTCCTGTTATTTTGTCATGGCTTTCATTGTTTGCAGATACAAAGCTTGTATCGCATATCTGTATTAAAATAACTTCTCTCAGATGTGGCTGACTTTTTCCTCTCTTAATCGTGCCATTTGAATAACAAGTTTCTCAGTTTAATGCAGTCCCATTTGTCACTTTTTTCCCCCAAGAGTGCTGTGCATGCCCTGCTTAAGGAAATGAATATATTCGTTCCCCTAAGTCTTCTTCTACCAGCTTCATTGTTTTTCCGTTCACACATACATGCATCTCCCACGTGTACATCCACCTGGAACTGGCTTTCGGCCTGGTGGAAGGTAGAGATGAGTCTTTTTCTTTTTTCTGTAGGGGTACCCAATGGATGCAGCACCATTTACTAAAAAGTCTGTCCCTTCTCCACTCCTCTGCAATGTCAACTTTGTGGTGCGTGATAAATAAAGAGGCCAATGGGTGCATCCTGATGGTCTAGTGGTCTAATACACCCTGGAGCAGTTCCACACACATCCCAAGGTCCTGGGTTCAGGACCTGGGCTCAGGGGAAACGACCAATGTGAACAACTCAATAAAAATAAAGTACTTCTGCCTCTTTCTTCCAGCCTGCACCTTTCCTTTTTTTAAAAAAAAAGAAAAGAAAGAGGCCATGGATGGATGGGCCTGTTTCTGAATTTTCTGCTTGGTTCCATGTTCTGGCTGATGTGTTTATCCTAAAAGTCAAGCAAACAACAACAACAACAACAAAAACCCTGGGACTTTGAGGTTGCAGTGGACCTATAGATCAGTCTGGAGAAAACCAGCATGGTAAACACCAATGCATGAAGTGAGTAAATACTTCAGTTAATTTACATCTTTTATAATTTTTTTCAGCAATGTTTTTCTACTTTCCCATGTGGAAAATGTACTTATTGGCACACCCTAGTGCAGCCACAGTTCAGTCAATGGCCTCGGACGGACAAGGCCACATACTCCTAGGTTCAAGACCCAGATCAGGAGAAAGCAACCAGTGTGAATGACTAAATAACAATAAAGTAAAGTGCTTCTTTCACTCTTCTCTTCATGCCTGCCTGCCTACCCCCTTCATGCCTGCCTGCACCTTTCCTTTAAAAGACTTGTGCATATTATTTATTAAATTGATTCTTAAGTATTTGATTTCAATGCAATTATAGATTTCACTTCTAACTGCTATTAGCATATCCGATTTTAGTGTTTCTACATTTAATTTGCATCTCGTGACTATTAAATTATCAACTTTACACTTATTTATAAGTTACTTTTATTTTTCCACTCAGTTATACCATATATGAGCACCGGTTGTCTGTCCTCCTTTCCTATCTTCATACCTTTTCATTTCTTTTCAGATTGACTTCTTTCTCTTAGTAACATGCATTTGCATTTTCTCCATGTCTTTGGGGGCTTAAAATTCATTACTTTTAAGGCTGAATTTATCTTTTCACCTCCTGAAGAATGTATTGGCTGCTTCCAGGTCCGGGCAATCACGAATAAAGCTGTTATCAACATACAGGTGTCGGGTTTTTGTATGGATGCAAGTTTTCAGAGCCTTTGAACAGAAACCCGGGAATATGACCGCTGAATCTTATGGTAGGAGAATTTCAGTTTTCTACGAAACTACCGAAGTGTCCTCCCAAGGAGCTGGACCCGTTTGCATTTCCATCAGCAATGCATGTGAGTTCCAATTGCCCCATGTCCTTGCCGACACATGCTGCTGTCAGTGTGTCTAAAAGCTCCCCCCAAAGCTCCCACCTTTGTGTTGCTTTCTCTTGTCGTGTTTTCGGGCTCAGACGGCCAACAATGTTGAATACAGTTAACAGTGCTGACATTCATCCCCATCTCCCATTTCATGGGGACGGTATTCAGCATTTCACCACTAAGCACGATGCTGATGTTTCCTGGAGGGTTTTTGACTGACTTTTATTCTTGGAGGGTTTGAATTTAGGTAGATGCCTTTATCAGATTAAGGTATGGATCTCCAGTTTCTAATTTACTGGGGTCTTTTTGTTGTTGCTGAAGTCCTGCATGATTGCTTTCTAAATCTGTTGAGAAGCTTCTCTGACTTTCACTTTTTTTCTTGTTGAAGCTGGGAACTGGTTGACTTGTGGATAGTAAACTAATCCTATCACACTATTGTTCTCACTGAGGTTTATGGCTTCTAGCTCAATCCACCAAAATGACCTGAGCTGTGGGCCTGGACAACAATATGCAAATTCCACCCTGTGCGGTGCCCCAGAGTCACCCCTTCTCATCAAACACACTCGCATTTCAGGCCCTGCGAGAGTTTCATCCTTCCAAAACCACAGGCTCCTGGCCGGTGCCTGAAGTCCTGAATGCATAGTGTGGCTGGCCCCTCCCTCAGCAAGCCCTGAACATGCTAGGACAACTGGGTCAGAAGCGTCAGCCAGTCGTTGGAAGCAGCAGCCCTGATCACCAGTGACAGTCGGGAGTCGGGGAGCTCAGGCCGCCCCCCACCCGCCCCCTGCGCAAGGCTCCTTTAAGAGCAGCGCCAGCCGACCAATGCGTCTCTGGGGCGGGAGGCCGAGGGCGCCAAGAATGCTGGACTCCGACGGGAGCTCAGGGATGAAGCTTCACCGGGTGGCCTCCCCCTCTGCAGGCCCCCAGCACGTCCACCCCGGGTCGCCTTGCGCCAACTTTCAGGTCCCCGCCCCCAACTTCGAAGGTTCCTCTCCCTGCCACCAAGTCTGCCGAAGTCCTGGCACTGCCGCCTCGCACCTGGATGCCCGGCCGGCAGCAGAGACCGCACCCCAGCGCCCACTCGACCGCGGCTGTCAGCTCCCGGCGCCCCCCCACCCCGCCACAAGCCCCAAGGCCGCGGGCGGGGGAAGGACGGGGCGCCCGGCGCGGCCTCATCCACATGCAGGGGACCGCGCGGCGCGGCGGCCGCCAGGAAAGGACAAAGGCTGTTCCGCCGCCGGCTGCGTACCGTGCCAGGCTCGCCCCGCCCGCCGCCCCGGTGGCCCCCGACGCGGCCCCCCTTGTGTCTGCTTGGCGGGCTCGGTCTGCACGACCCGGAGGGCTTCCGGGAGGAGGCAGCTCCCTTCACCCAGCTCGCCCGACCTCCTCCTACCACCTCGGAGGCCACGGCCCCTTCTCCGTGTCTCCTGGGCATTTGCGAGGGTCTGCCTCCTTGAGTTGGGTTGAACTGAGCAAGGTCTCCCCCAAAGACCGGGGTTCTAGTCCGGTGAGCCCCGACTCTGACCTTTGGCCAGGCGTCTGCCGCTCGACTCTGCCAGACACAGCGGGGCGGAGGAAGTGGGAGCCTGGCGTTTGGGCAGAAGCTTTCCAGGATTTCCAAAAGCACTGGGTACCTTCTGGATGAGGGCTGGGGCCTCCAGGCTTTCTCCTCCACCCTGGCTCCCCAGTGGCGTGTATTTAGGGCCTCCAGATCCTTCAGAGGAGTTCCCAGGTGCAGCCAAGAGCCCTCCTAGAGCGGAACCTCACCCCGCCACCACCTGTCTGGAAGCCGGGAGGCATCCGAAAGGGCCAGTGACCTTATTTATCTCTGGCCTCAACGTCCACCGGTAGTGACCCAACCTCCACGCTCCCGCAAGTGGGCGCTCGGGTCCGTGCCAGGATTTAGGGAGTGTGGAAGCGCGGTCACGCCGTGGGTACCAATGCCCAATTACTCCTTTGCCCGCTTCCGCAGGCTGCTTGAAGTCAGGGACCGTCCTGCCCTAGACGTCTGCTCCCTCACCCCTACCCCACGAATAGATGTAACTCAGGCAGGGTGTGGGAGCAGGGAGTCCTTTGCTCAACTGGGAAGTTCTTCCTAGGTCTGCACCCAAGTCCTCTCCTCCTTCCCTCCTGGGCTAGGGTGGGGGTGGGGGGAGTTCCCTTTAAGGACGTTGGGGGAAGGGGCTGCCGGCCAGCGCTCTTTCCGCCCCTCCCTGGCCCCCTGGCTGCCCAGGGCCCCGGCCCGGGCCCCGCGCCAGCGCATGCGCCCGCCTGTGGGCGCTGTCCGGTTTGCAAGAGCCGCACCGCACGGACAGACGGACCCATCGACTGACTGCTGATCGCACAGACGGGCCAGCGCAGGGAGAGGGGACGCGGCGGGACAGCGACATGGCCGGCCACACGCAGCAGCCGAGCGGGCGCGGGACCCCCGGTCAGGCTCCCTCGCCCTCCCCAGGCCCGGGGCCCGGCTCCGGAGCCTGCGAACGGGTGACGCTCAAGAAGGAGATCGGGCTGGTGAGCGCCTGCACGATCATCATTGGTGAGCGGGGCTCGAGGTGGGTGGATGGCTGCGGCGGAAGGGCAGAAGGCTGGGGGCACAGGCCGCTGGGAACACCCCTCTCCAGCGCCATGCTCTTACAGGTCTGAGGTGGTGGCAAGGAAGGGGCCTCCGCTGCCTGAAGGGATGTCCCTCACTCATTGGTCACAGGGCCTCCGTTCCCCAACTTCTGCACCTGAGGAATGTGTGGGTCCGGTCCACACGGGAATCCTCCTCCTGCCTTTACTGTGGCCTTGAACAGGCCGTCACTCTCAGTTTCCTCATCAATGAAATAGAAATGACTTTGGTCCTGTCGGGAGTGCAGGAGACTTGCAAGTGTGGGGGCTGGGCAGGCTGTCCCTGGCTAAGGCCCCAAGTTCTTGGCCCTGGCTCAAGCTGAGCCCCTACTGTGTGCAGGGTCTGAGAGCCATGCGGTGTGGGTGACTTACTCTTCCAAAGCAGAAGAGACAAGACAGGTGAGCCAGGCCAGAGGGAAATAGGAGAAGAGCATGTCACACTGGGGGACAGGGCAGAGCAGCCTGTGACAGGGCCACCTGCGAAGGGGTGGGCAGACCAAGTGTGCAGAGAAGCCAGCGCGCCCTGGGCTGGGATCCAGCCAAGCCACATCTTGTGGCTCTCTGGCCCCGTTTCCCCACTGGAGAGTGGACCCACAGGTCCTGCCCCGGTGTCTGGGTAGAGGGCTCAGGAGATATGAGAACAATGGTGGAATTTTCCTCCCTCTGTCCCCAGTCAGAAATACTGACTCCTCAGGACCTGGCTAACCCAGATCTGTGCCTGTGTCTACACCAGGTGTCTCTGACACCTTTCTAGGATCTGTGTGTGTCCCAGGAGGCGGGCTGGAGGGATGAATGACAGTGTCCCTACCAGTCTCACTAGTGCATCCGCCACGCACCACCCACCCTAGACCCCTGGAGATGCAGAACATCAGGGACTCAGGATGGGGCTCAAGGCTTCGTTGCCTCCTCCTTTCCCCCTACAGTAGTAGATTCTAGGCTCTGGCGGGGGTCTGGCTCTGGGCCATCCTCTGCACTCATGCTAAGAATTGCCCCTGAACACAGTGCCTGGGCAGGTGGCTCCCCTGTTCATCCACTTATCCCTGGGGTGGTATCTCCCGGTAGCTGGTCCTGACTTGGCCCTGGGAGCTTCTTGTCCTAGAGTGCCCCTGCTGGGTTGTCCGCTGGGAGAAGGGCTCTTCCAGGAATTCAGCCGGGGTACTGCTTAGAGCTTTGCCCAGCCCCACACCCTCTCTAGGAGCTGTGCCCCCAGGAAGGGGGAGCCCACACATCATGGAAGGACCATGGGGTCAGGAGGCGGAGCTGGTCTGGAGCCAGCCACAGTGCCCGGCAGGTGCGGGGAAACATGGCCCTTCCTGGCTGCATCAGCCCAGCCTGGCACCATGAGCTATATGGCTACTCTGCCCCTGCACACATCCCATGCCCTTGGCCTGGGAAAAGCTGCTGGTTACCCTCTGCCTAGCTGTACCACGACCCCTCTTCTCCAGGACAGATCCTGTAAGAAGGTTTCTGTGTGGCCCCGCTTTTCCCTTACAGCGGCCCCATCCTTCCGTCCATTCTGCTGTTCCGGGTCCACTGCCGCTTGGCTTCTAGACCTTGAACTCTGAATGGGGTGAATGGTGACTTGGCCAGGCTGGTGATGTCAAAAACTCAGATGACCTGCCTACCCCAGCCCTGACACTCAGGGTGGTCCCACAGCCCTGCTTGGAGAGCTTTGAAAGGCTGCAGCAGGCAGAAGGCTGGACTGGGGAAGAGATAGACCAGGAGAGAATGAAGCCAGGCCAGAAGGTGAGGTGAGAGAGGAGGCTCGTGTGTCTGAGTCTGACCTGCACTGCCTTCCCCACCTGATGTTCTGAAAAGCCCACACCTCCCCGTTTTCTGCTCAGGGGTGCCTACCTCCCCCATCTTACCCCTTCCTGACTTGGGAAGCCTCATCAGTCAAAAATACCTGCTCAGTGTCCTATTTTGATTCTTTTGTTTAAGAAAAGGTACAGGTAGTAGTGAAGGTGAGCAGAGGCAAGCAGGCGGGAAGAGAAAAGGGAAAGAAGCATTTATTTGTTTTATTTAGCTGTTCATCTTGGTTGTTTCCCCTAGTCCCAGGACACGAACCCAAGTTCTTGGGATGCCTGTGAATTACGCTGAACCACTACTCCACCAAGGCATGCCCCATATATTAATTTTGAAAGTCTAATCTTTTCTTTTGCTAACCAGCTTCTAACTTTGTTACCTGCAAAACTTTCCAACAGACCCTCCCAGATGAGCCTATAAATCGCTCCCCTTGGGCCCCCTGCCCCATTCCAGGCTAAGGAGTGGGGCTTGCAGGAACAAAACCACATGGAAGGGCTTCAGACTGGAGTGAGACTCCACCTAAAACGAGGTTAGGACAGCACCTGCTGGCCGCTGTAGGCACAGGCCAGCCTGGGGGCCAGAGACTGCTGGGGTGGGAACTTCTGACCCCATGGCCCATTGAACCTCACATCTATTCGGAAATCTCTCTTATTGCATGATGAAAACAGATTCTTTCTTGATCTCATTTGATTCTCGTGCCTACTTTGCAAGGGGGAGACTTTACCCATTTTACAAGAAACAGGCTGGAAGCTAAATGATACGGCTTTCAGGGATGGACTCGGGGTTCGGAACCAGATTTGGACCCCAAACCCCATCCAGTGTCCTTTATATAACTGGTAAAACTGGGGCCCGAGGCAGACCACTGATGGGGAAAGATTGGGCACTGAGCTGGGAGTTTATCCAACGATCGCTCACCATGCTCTCCACCCCACTGTGGACAGCTGAGCAAATTGACTAACGGAGACATCTCCCCTGACGCCCTGTTCCCTATCCAGGCGGCTGTGTACGGGGTCCTTGCCCCAACTCATAGACCTCAGCAGGCTCCCTCTCCTGACCCAAGAAAGGGTCCAGCCAGGTCCCCCGGAGTCTGCTGACCAGGCCGCCCACTCTCCAGTCTCCCTGTGACTCGAGTACCCAGCACATGCAGATATTCCTGAGTCGGGCTCAGTGTGCTCAGTGCTCGGGGGGCTGGTGCATGAAGCCCACCTCCTCAGGGGCCAATTCCTGCTCACCCAGATGTGGGCAGGTCATACTCTGTTGCCAGGCCGCTTAGAGGCTGACCCTTTTCAGAGCCCCGGCCTCTCCTCTCCAGGGCCCAGGAGATGAAACCACAGAGGCATCTGTCTGTGCCTTCCTATAGCCCCAACACACAGATGACAAACTGAGGACCTAGGCCAGACCCAGATGTCCTTGGTGTGCTCGGGGATGCTTTCGGGGGCCAAGGCAGCTATGACAGCTCTGGTGACAAGGCTGCCAGCACTGGACACACTTCTTCATTTATTCGACAAATCGGCTCTGTTCAGTAACAGAGCCGGAGACACAGGGAACAAGACAGACACAAGCCCTGTCCTCCTGGAGCTGACGCTGCAGCATGGAAGGCAGCGGGCAAGCGAGACAAGCCAGAGCACAGCTCAGGGGCAGGCTGAGCACTCAGGGGGCACAGGGATGCAGGAAGCACACGGTGTGCTGGGTGGCGGGTGGGCTGGGCCAGCACGGGGAGGGTCCACTGTGCGCCTGGCAGCCGCAGTAACAACCTCATCTTGTCTCTTGGGGAGATGGGAGGATGGGGGCTGGGGAGGGCTCACTCTGGAGAAGGAGGACTGGAGGCAAGCAGGCAAAAGCCACTGCCAGAGCCAGGTGAGATGAGCCAGGTGAGGTGTGGGAGGAAGAGCGGGGTCGGGGGCAACACCAGGTCAGGCCGGCCGCTGGGAGGCGCTTGGGTCTGTCATCAGGGGAAGAGTAGTGACCATCTGGAAACCCATGCTGTGCAGTCAGTTTGTGGTGCTTGTTTGCTGAGCAGTGGTTGAATATAAGGTTTGGTTTCGAGGAGAAGGTCGTGCTCGGGATGTTTATTTGGGGGTTGCCAGGGAAGCTGAGGGACTGGGCGAGGCCTCCCAGGATGTGAGTGCACAAAGAAAAGAAAAGAGGTCCCAGGACCAAGCCCCAGGCACCCAGTGTCTAGAAGTCAGGCAGGATGAGGAGAGGCCAGCTGAGGGTTCAAGCAGCCGGAGGAGCCAGGTGCTGAGAGAGAAGGTGGGAGCCACCTGGACTGTCCAGGCAGGTAGGATGCAGCCTGGGACTAGACTGTTGGGTGGTCGTGACCTTGCAGATGACGAGGAGACTGGCCTGCAACAGGGCAGAGGAAAGGCTCTCGGGGTGCAGCGGACCGGGCTGACAAGGCAGGCAGAGAGCAGCGCACTCCCACGCCGCCCTCTGTCGAAAGGACAGTGTGGACCAGAGGGGCACGCCAGCCAGCTGGCAATTCCAGTCGTGTCCTGGATGTGTCCCCCAATCACCTCCCTGGTCCCTGAGGTTCTGCCACAACCTCATCCGGCACTCTGTCCCCCGAGAAGGGCACCTGACACGTGCCCACTGTAAGGAACTATGAGCACGTGTGTAAGTGCTTGGAGGCTTCACCCAGGCTGAGGGGCAGGACCCCAGGACAGGGCGCTGGCTGCCTGATCCAGGGTATTGAGGTCATGGGGGTCAAGTCTCCCAAAGCCACACTGGGTGGCCTGGGGTGCCTCTGCAGTGAGATTCACCAGCGGTCCCAGGGCCTCCGAGTTCCAGGCAGGCCCAGAGCATGCCCATATCACTGCCTCATCTCCCCATTTACAGAAAAGAAGGTGTGTCCTGTCCATGATCCCTTGACCAAGAGGGATTCGGGATTCAAACCCAGTTCTAGGACTTTTCCACTAGTAAGAGCCTGGACCAGGGCCTTGGAGGTTTTGAGATCTGCCTATGGGAATCAGAACTCTTTCTCAGAGGCTTCATGGGTCACAACCTAATGGGGAGCAGCAGGAACTCATTGCCCCGAGCAAGGGAAGGAGACCTGACCACTGGCCAGGAGCGTGGTCAGGAGCCCCAGAATGGCCGTCTGTCAGCTCAGCAGGCCTGTGTGACAGGAGAAGGCCCATTGTGGCCACGCCCAATGAAAGAGGCAGGGATAGCAAGGTATGTGCGCATCATCAGGCCCTGCAGGTTCCTTGTCCTTTTGGGGGCCAGGAGCTCTCAGCAGGTAGGGCACAGATGTCTGGGATGCAAGGTTCATTCAAGGTGGCAAATAAAGAAATCATTTTGTGTTCATCTTCAAGGTCCCAGCGGAATGGGGCAGGGTCCAGGTTATAGTGCTGTTCCTGGAAGACCAGTGAGCTGGGATGAGAAGAGAGTGGGGAGCAGGTTTCCTATGCAAGAGACATCCAGCCTGCCAGGCAGTGCCTGTGCCAAAGTCTGGGTCAGACTAGCCCTCTGCTGCCCCTCACCCTGCGACCTCATTTGGGGAAACTGAGGCCCAGAAGGACAGCACTGACCTGATGTTACACAGGTGTCTCTAGACTTGAGAGTGGTGACAAGATCTCCCTGCCCCATCGCCTGATCACACGCTCCACATTCTACGCACACACCAAGGGCAGCTGACTCCTTCCACCCACACGACCTCCACAGTCCACCCCTGCGACCTCCATGCTCGGCCGCTGCCTCCCAGAAATAGGTCAGCGTGCACCGCAGCAGCTGGGAGAACAATGGCTCTTTCTTCATTCCTCTGCGGAGCTGGGTAAGCCCCATCAGGCCAAACATCTTAATGTGATAAAAAAAAACAAAAACCTAAAACCACCCACAGTGGCCAAGGAAAGAAAAGCAGGAGGAGACTGGAGGGGAGTCTGCTGTTGGGAGGATTCATATCCTTGTCCACCTGCCTGAGACTCCTGACCCCCGAAGCACCTGCAGGGACCACGGAACAGCTATCTCATTGGGTGGACAGAAATGCGAAGGCCTCAAAACCTGCATTTCTCCAGCTGGCCGCGGAGCAGACCCCAATCTGGTGCTCAGTCATGTCTTCGGAGCCACCCTGTGCTCCCAGTTTCTGCCCCTCCGCCTCTTCCTCCAGTGGATCCCAGTGGGGCTGGGCTTGTCCACTGGTGTTCACAGATCGGGCAGAACTGATTCTCTGGGGCCCGATCAGGTGTCTGAGAGGGTGGCCTGAGCCCAGCATCATCAGGGGGGTGGTGCAGGCCAGCACCCATGCCGCACCCCTGCCGCACCCCTCACAGTCCCATGGGCCCTTCTCCACTGCTCCTGCATCACCAGCCCTGCAGCTCCCACTGCTCTTGGCACCCTCCTGCCACCCCCTCGCCCTCCACATCCACCCATGCCCTTGTCCTGTGCTGCTCCTTGTAGAGTGCCACCGCCCCACGTGGGGCCAAGAGCAGCAGTGCACCTCTGTGGGTTTTCTGCCACCTTCAAGCACAACCCTGGGCAGATATCAGAGGCTGACCTGGCCCAGAGGAAGAAGTCTCTGAGAATCTCAGTGATGTCAGCTGGCCACATGCTCCTTTGAGCCACATGAGGGGGAGTCCTGCACTTGATTCTGTGGCCATGTGTCCAAAACAATAGTGACCCCCCAGCCCAGCCCAGCAGCAGCACCTTCAGCCACTGTCACAGGCTAGTGATGTGTCCCATCAGTGAATGAGGCATAAGGTGTGTCTTCCCCAAGGGCTCTGCCCAAGAGGCTCTGCCAGAATTGCAAAGAGTGATGAGGTCTCCACAGGGTGGGTGGCTGGCACCCTGGATGCCCCCAGCCCGAAACACCCAGCTCCTTCCAAGGCCACCCTGCCTCCGCTGGCTTCCAACCTCCCTGGCTTTTGGCAACTCCCACTCCACCAGGTCCTGAGAACAGACGCACTGCTGCCGGATAGCGTGGACTCAAAGGCCCTTTGGAAACCCAACAGCCCACCCAGCCCCTGAACACCTGGGGACATGAAGGAGGTGGCCCCCCTCTTGCTCTTGAAGCAGCTGAGGGCACAACTTACCTCTGGAGGCTGGGGGGCAGGGATTCTTTCATCCTTATCTGGATGTATTTAGGGCTCCTGGGATGTGACTGGAAAACCAAGTGGGGTGTTGTGGCCGTCCAGACTGGAAATCTGTGTCGGCTGGGGGTGGGGCAGGGGTGGCCCCATGGACAAGAAATGCATGCAGATGGGCAGCTGCAGCTGCGTCCTCGTCCAGCCCCGCCTGTGGGCCTGGCAGGTGGAGCAGGTGGGCTCTGCCCTGGGGATGCGCACTGACTCCACGCCCCCGGGGCCCTGGCAGGTGGGACAGTGCTTACTAAGGGCCTGAGCCCTGTGTCTACAGAGCTACTTTTATAGCCGTGGCCTGTGGGTTCTAGGGTCCTTTCCTCTCGAGCTGCCCAGTGCAGCTGCCCAGTGGCATGACCTGATTCGTTTCTCGTAATGACCTGGTGAGACCCAGGTAACACCGAACGTTGTTCTCTTTGCCTTCATCGTCAGGGAGTCAGGGCTAAAGAGGTGCTAAAGAGGGCTGAAGAGTCTCACTTGTCCTGGGAACCTGCTCCAGAGCCGACCTTCCTTCTGCACTGTTTCAGAAAGCTGAGCTCACGCATCCCCTTTCCACTCCCTGATACCCGAGTCAACGACCCAGCCCCAGCCCCAGCCTCCCAGGTCTCAGAGGTGGTCCCAGTGGGTAGGATCCCACTGCATTGCACCTCAGCCCCAGAAGGTGGCCACCCCGCTGCTCCTCCGCAGTCTTCCCTGGGATGGCCCTACTTCACAGGGGCAGAAATCTGTCCTTCAGGTGAGGACTTGGTGCCCCTTTGGGAGTCAGGTTATGTACTCAGCAGATGTGTGCTGAGCACCTACTGTGTGCTGGATGCGGGACTGTAACAGCAGGTCTACAGTGAGAGTGCCGACAGTACCTGCAGAATCACGCAGGCAGGTGCACAGCACCTGGTTAGGGCTGAGTGAGCAGAGAATGCCCACAAAATCTCCCTTGTGCAGACAGGACTCGAGAGGTGATCTGAGTCGGGAGAGGCGCCCAGACCTCCTGAGCCCCAGCTGGAGTTTGCTGCTGTGGTCCCGGCATTAGAGAAGTGACCCCTCTTTGTTCCTGGGGTGGGGGGGGGGCTTTCCCAAAGCAAGAAGCAGTTTGTGTCCAGAGCCAGGGCGGGCCAAGAGCCCCTGCCAGCTGACCATGGCCCACCCCATCCCTTCTGTGATGGCTGCTGACCAACCTCAGCCCTGAAAATGCACCAGTTCCTCTCCCTCATCCTGCTGGCTCTTGCCCAGGACCTGGGACCTTTTAATAGTGCCAAGAAACAAGGCTCCTTCAGAATCTGTGTCTGCAGCCTGGTCCTAGGTCAGGGAGGAGCCCAGAAAGCAAGCAGGGATCCCTTGTGAGGGAAAAGAGAGAAAGAAGGAAAAGGAGAAAGGAGCAGGGGCTGGGGGAACCACAGGACTGAGAAGTAAAAAGAAGGTCCCCAACCTGGTGTGGTCAAGGAGGACTTCATGGAGGAGGTGCCACTCCATGAGTTTGGACTTTGGCCAACAGGAAAGTGACAAGAGAGTGTCATGGCCAAGGAGGCCAGCTTTAGGAGGCCAGCTCTGGCCTACAGGTTGGAGGAAGACAAGTGGCCAGTGGCTGGCAAGACTGGGGGCCTCGGCCAGAGACCAGAAACAAAGAGCTGAGCCTGAGTCCTGTGGGGATACACAGGAGTGATTGCCATTCTGCCATCATTCTGGAGACCAAGCTCCTTCACTTTTGCCTGTCCCACTTCCTGGTGAGGGGTAGGGGGGTGCAGAGGAACTTGGAATAGGACTCATCTTCAGCAGAGGATTCTGAGGATGGACAAGGTGCCATTCTCCAAGTCAGAGACTAAGGGGATCAGGGAGAGGATGAGTCCAATGGGACTGGGTGGGTCTGAGCTGCGTTCACAAGCCACACTGTCCACATTCTCCCAGGGGGCAACTGAGTTCCCTTCCTCAGCACAGTGTCCAGAGCCCCACAGAGAAAGCTGGACTGCTGAGGGGACCTGGGTGGGGCCTGACGCCTCCCTGTTTCTGCCCCGCAGGGAACATCATCGGCTCTGGCATCTTCATCTCCCCCAAAGGGGTCCTGGAGCACTCAGGCTCCGTGGGGCTGGCCCTCTTTGTCTGGATCCTCGGTGGGGGCATCACTGCCTTGGGTTCCCTCTGCTACGCAGAGCTGGGGGTCACTATTCCCAAGTCCGGAGGGGACTATGCCTACGTCACCGAGATCTTCGGGAGTCTGGCTGGGTGAGTGTGGGGCACCGGAGGGGGCCTCTCAAGAACAGCTGGGCCCTGGACCTTGGGGGTGGGTGGAGGGGAGGGGTTAGGAGGAGTGGGTGGGCAGCCCTCCAAGGCCAGGGTGGGCCAGGCCAATGGCCACCCCTCTCCAGTAGGACACCCCAGCTGGTCCCTTGATTTCTCACTTTTTAACCGGTGCTTCTGGCAGGGAGGCTCTTGCTCTCTGAAAACTCTAGATGATGCTACTATCCAGGCAAGGGGGGGTCTCGAGTTTAGTAAGCCATGGTCTGTGTGTGGGGGTGGGCGGTGCAAAATAGTGCTATCAACAGCCTGCAAGAGGATCCCTTTGAATAGCTCCCAGCATCCCTTTATTCACCAGCCGAGCGGCTGCTGTGCAAGGGGTGCAGTGGTAAAAAGATCATCTCTGCCTTCAAGCTGCTCTCTGTACAGAAAGGAAACAGCCCCTCACACTTGATGACAACCTAGAGGGTCCTTGCTTCCAGAGCAGCCAAAAGCCGCTGGTACAACGGGTGCCTGCCACCAAGGGAAAGCTCCCGGGAAAAGCACGTTTGCACCAAAGCCAGGAGGAAGGGTGGGGTTTCTCAGCAAGGAGGGGACGATGTACGGGGGACAGGGGTGCTACGTCAGCTCTCATGGCTAGAGGCAAGCTTAGATGCGTGGTCGACACTAGGTCTTACAGGGCTTGGAGGCAGCTGGGGGCAATGGTGGGGTCAGAGCTGCTTCTCCTCATTCACGCCTGCACAAAGCTCCAAGTAGATTCCAGAATCACCTAGGAGACTGAATCAGGATGACATGGCAGCCAGTGCAGCAGGAGGGAAAGCTGACTTCCCTTTGGGAGGTGCTCCATGGATGGTGGTCCCTGGGATGGGGGCGGTGCTTGGGCTGGGTTTGCCATGTGGGCAGGAGCTTGTCCAGGGAGATGCTCAGTCAGGCCTGGAGTGTGGGTCGGGCAGCCGCAAGTGGGGCCCTGGCAGGGTGCATTCACCCCTATGGGCTGTTCTCTGGGAAGAGGGGTCTGAAGGGACTGGTGCTTGAGAAAGCAGAAGGATCATGCTATGAGGCTGGAGAGAGAAGGTGGGGGGAAGAAGAGGGCCCAGGACTGTACCCCAGGGCCACCCAGCACCGAAGGCGGGCAGAGGGGAGCACCCGGCAGGGAGGAGGCCATGGAGCTAGAATGTCCACAAGCCAAAGGTTGAGGGAGGGCTGTGCCAAGAAGGGGCAGGAAACAGTTCCATGGGGCAATGAGAACGGAGCCGCAGACACCCAACCTGGTGACCGGAGGTCGCTGGTGTCCTGAGTGAGGCAGTCCCTGCCTTCAAGGACTGGAGGGGGCTAGGACCACGGACCACGCCCCCTCTGGGTGTAGACAGAGCCCTGGGAACAAGTTGGGCCTCACAGCCTGGAGCAGAGACCACACTCCCACGTGGGACCCTGCAGCGGTGAGATTCCGACAGAAGGGCCATAAACCACTCCCCGCCCCCAACACAGACTCTTTGCAGGGCCCGGCCCCTGCAGGCCAAGGTCTTTCTGGGGTCACAGTGAACGAGGCAGCCATCTGCAGTCACAGGCTTCTGCAGGGGATCCCAGAACAGGCCAGCACAGCTCAGGAAGCAGCAGGTGGCCCTGGAGAGAGGCGGCCGCTGCAAAGGTGGTTGGTTCCCTCATCCTGCTCACCTGCCTGAGGGCAGCCCGTTGATGCTCACCTGTGCTGACCGCAGTCTCTACTGAAACTGTCCATTCATGGGGTAAGCAGAGACCTCAACCAGACCAACGCTGCCTCCCCGGACTGAATGCAGCCTCCAGGGGCCCAGCTAGTTCTTTTAGGTCAGGGTTGTGTGTACCACTCAGACCCTCGCTCGTTCCAGCTTCCTGCTGCTCTGGAGCGCCGTCCTCATCATGTACCCCACAAGCCTGGCAGTCATCTCCATGACCTTCTCCAACTACGTGCTGCAGCCCGTGTTCCCCAACTGCATCCCCCCCGCCACCGCCTCCCGCGCGCTCGCCATGGCCTGCCTGAGTGAGTGCCAACAGGGGGGCGCGGGGGCAGGTGGGCCTCTGTCCCCAGAGCAGCCGCACTGCTGGGACCCCTGATTCCTGCCTGTGAAAGAGGGTTGGGGGTCCCTCCAGCTGCCAGCCCCCAAGAGGTTGACCTCAGAGATCAGGTTTTTGCACGTTAGCTCCTGCAGGGGATTCTGTCCTCCTGCAAGCAGGACTTGGCTGTGGCCCCGAGGAGGTCCTCCTCAGGTGCCCCACCTTCCTCTGCAGTGCTCTTGACGTGGGTCAACAGCTCCAGCGTGCGCTGGGCCACGCGCATCCAGGACATCTTCACCGGCGGGAAGCTGCTCGCCCTGTCGCTCATCATTGGCGTGGGCTTTGTCCAGATCTTCCAAGGTAGGGCCTGGGTGGGGCTGTGCCTGGGGCCTGGGAGACCACACTAACCCTTGACTTCCGACCCCCAGGACACTTCGAGGAGCTGAGGCCCAGCAATGCCTTCGACTTCTGGATGACGCCCTCTGTGGGCCACCTGGCCCTGGCCTTCCTCCAGGGCTCCTTTGCCTTCAGCGGCTGGAACTTCCTCAACTATGTCACCGAGGAGCTGGTGGACCCTCGGAAGTGAGTCAGACACCACCGCCCTGGGAAGGGGTGGGGCAGAGAGATGGGAGGGGCTGCCTCCCTGCATGGCCCCGCTGTCACCTGTGACTCAGTCTGGTCATCGCCTGACCATGTCAGCTGCCTGAAAGACAAGGCTCTGGAAAGACAGCTGGTAGGTTGGGTTAAGCCTGGTTCTGTGCTGGAGGGCTGTGGACCAGTCTCGGCCCTTGCTGGGCTTCAGAAACACGGAGTCACCTCATCCTGCTCAAAGGGGACCCAACTATTTGTCTTGGCCCAAAATTACCCCTGTGCACACAACATGTATAGTTCCTTGCAACCAAAGTCAATGACTGCTTCTCCTGTTTGGCCACGAATCCCTACAAGGAACTGCTGCCGCTGAGCCTGGGCTGATGGGGAGTCCTGGGGGGTCCCAGCTCTATGGACAGGGCTCTAAGGCACTTGTGGGGTTTTCCAGGCTGAACAGCACTGTATGCCATTTTCTCTTTATGTGCGGACATGAGACCTGCCATCCAGGGTGGACTGTGGTCCTGATGCCCTCTTCTGCCCTCCCCCCAGTAGTCTGCCCGGGCTGGGGCTGGGGTGGTGGGAGGCACAGCAAAAGGCTGCCCCCTTCCTGCCCCAAGGCTCCCAGCACTCAAAAGAGGTGGAAAGTCAAGCTGCTCCTGTTTACGGTCCCTGCCCCCTGGACACCTGGGCAGTCCCCCAGCCCCCTCATCCCAGAGTGATGCTGACGCACCCCACCCTCAGGAACCTACCTCGTGCCATCTTCATCTCCATCCCGCTGGTGACCTTCGTGTATGCCTTCACCAACATCGCCTACTTCACTGCCATGTCCCCCCGGGAGCTGCTAGCCTCCAACGCGGTGGCTGTGGTGAGTGGGGCCCCAACTGGTCCCGGCTCCAGCCACCCCAGCCTGGCCTCACACGTGGCCTCTTCTTCTGTGCCCACACAGACCTTCGGAGAGAAGCTGCTGGGCTACTTGTCTTGGGTCATGCCCGTCTCCGTGGCACTTTCCACTTTTGGAGGGATCAATGGCTACCTGTTCACATCCTCCAGGTGACTGGGCAGGTGACTGGACGGGGGACAGGGTGGCCGGGGTGATACCAGGTCAGTGCCCTGGTGATCCAGCATTGCCAGGGGCAGTGAATCCTGCCCAGTGGCCCCCACCCGAAGCTGGGTGAAATCCCCAGCATACAGTGTCTGGTCCCTGTAAAGAGGCACAAAACGCAAGAGGGAGGCGGGCTGGGGGAGAGGAAGCACTGCCCAGCAGGCCTGCAGGGCCTGGAACAGGAGGTCAGAGGGAGCAGCTCCAGGGAGACATGGGTCCAGAGCTGAAGTTCAGGACCTAGGCAGCAGGGAGGCCCCAAGGCTGAGCTCATGGCCCCCACCTGTCTGTCCCCGCCCCAAGGCTGTGCTTCTCTGGAGCCCGAGAGGGGCACCTGCCCAGTCTGCTGGCCATGATTCATGTCAGACGCTGCACCCCTATCCCTGCCCTCCTCGTCTGTGTAAGTTGGGGGACCCAGGTCGGGCAGGGTACAGATCCAGGGCCACCCATCAGTGTGGGCTTCCTGGTAGTGACAGGGATGAACCCTGACCTTTGTGGGCAGCCCACAGCGGGACCGGGAAGGGCCAGGTCCCAGCCCGAGCAGCAGGCCCAGAACAGCCCACAGTGCTGACAGGGGGCTGGTGGGAGGCCAGCCCTCAGCCTGGTCCTTTCCCAGTGTGGGGCCACGGCGGTCATCATGCTTGTGGGAGACACCTACACGCTCATCAACTACGTGTCCTTCATCAACTACCTCTGCTATGGCGTCACCATCCTGGGCCTGCTCGTGCTGCGCTGGAGGCGGCCAGCTCTGCACAGGCCCATCAAGGTGAGAACAGACTGACTGACGTGCTGGAAGGCTGGGCACCAGGATGACAGTGGTGTGAGTCCCTCTTTTGCTGCTTGCTGGGCCCTACTTCATGTGCACAGACATACTCAGTCCTCCCAACAACCTCCAGAGCTGGGTGCTTTTAATACCCCCCGTTCCAGACCCAAAATGAGGCTCAGACCCGTGTACAAGGCCACCCAGGAGCCCAGAGTCCACACAAACGTGGAAGAGCCCAAACTGAGCTCAGAGAAGATTCCGCCTATTCGCACAGAAACCCTCTAGCTGGAGAGAGCTCAGTGCCTGAAATGTGAATGCCCCCGAATAACTGAGCTTCAGCCAAGGGCGGGCAGTAAGGCTACATACAAGTGCTGTGTGGAACTCAGCCACTGAAAGGCTGAAGAATCCTCAACAGTGTGGCCAACTGGCCGGCCCAGGAATCAGCTTCCAACAGGGTGGCTGCTGCCAGACGGGGGCCCCTGAGCCCTCAGCTCCTGGGAAAGCATGGCAAGTTCCTTGGCCTCTGGGGTGCGGGCAGGAGAGCGGGGGTTCTGTGCCATCAGCGCTCCGGCTCACTGTCCCCCAGGTGAATCTCCTTGTGCCGGTTGCATACTTGGTCTTCTGGGCCTTCCTGCTGGTCTTCAGCTTCCTCTCGGAGCCCATGGTGTGTGGGGTCGGCGTCATCATCATCCTCACCGGGGTGCCCATCTTCTTCCTGGGAGTGTTCTGGAGGAGCAAACCAAAGTGTGTGCACAGACTCACAGGTGAGCCGGGCAGCCACCCCGCCATGGCCGGGCAGGGAAGGGGTCTGCCCGCAGCGGTGGTGGCACACACCCCAACGTCCCCTAAATGTCTCCCCAAAGATGTGGCTGAAGCGTCCAGAAACCACCTGCAGAGGGAGTAGCTCCCTGCAGGACCCTGCCCCACAGGGTCAGACCCTCAGGGTCATCTGTTTGTCTGTCCTCAGAGTCCATGACACGCTGGGGCCAGGAGCTGTGTTTCGTGGTCTACCCCCAGGGCTCCCCGGAGGAGGAGAACGGCCCCTGCCAGCCCTCCCCACTGCTTGCCACGGACAAGCCCTTGAAGACACAATGAGACACGTGCAGAGCCTGATGCAGCTGTTTCTGTTTACATGTTGTTTATTGAGGAGGTGTTTTTGCAAAAAAGTTTGGTTATTTTTTCCTGGGAAAAAAAGCAATCTAATTCTTAGAGATCTGTGGGAAGGAAGCCCTGGAGATGCGGGCTGGGCTTCCTGTCTGAGTTGCCCTGCTAGCTTGGCCCGAAAAGGTCTCTGAATAAAACAGGGCTGGTGGCTCTTGGCTCGGGTGAATGCCCATACCTTGGGGGTGCGTTGGGCTGGCTGCGGCAGGTGCCCTTGGCATCTGCGGGCTCTGCCACTTGAGCCAGGCACTCCCTCTTGGGGGCTGGCACTGTGGGGTCTGGAGCCATCCCACCCCCAGAGAGGAATCAAGGATTAGGAAGCAGCTGCGTGCCCCTCCTTGGGCCCTGGAATGCCAACCCAAGGCTCAGCCACCTAGGGGACCCCAGGGATTCCCACGGGAATGGTCTTTGTCAGTCACCACAGAGTGGCAGTCAGGGCTTCAGAGACCGTGACCTCGGCTGAGTTTGCAGGTCGGGAACTGAGGCCTGGAGAAAGAATGGGCCGGATGTGGTCCCTGTCCATTGGTGTCTTGACCTCTGTCCCCTGAGGAATCATACGGCAGCATTTCCTAGAGGCCCAGAGCCTGTAGGGCTTCCTCTCCTTGGTGCTACATTTCCAGCCCTGCCCAAGAGACTGACTCCTTTGCCAGAGAGCAAAGGGCAAAGGGCACAGCATCAGCCTGGCCAGACCCATGCTGCCACCGCAGGCAGCAGCTCCTCAGGGCCTGCTGGGAGCCGCAGAGAGGACTCAGCATCGACAGAGCACCCACTGTGGACCAGGTGCCCCGTACCCTACCCCTGCTCAATCCATGCACAGCTGTGCTGCAGAGACAATGAGCAAGAAGGCTCAGGAGACACTGCAGAGAGCCTGCCCTCCCACCCCCCGCCTCCTGTGTCTCTGGAAAGGGGTTCCCAGAAGAGTGGGGAACAGAGAAGTGAGCCCCCAGGGTGCCTGTGTGTACACTGTGGCCCCACAGGACGCTGTCACCCTCCGCCTGCTCCAGCCTCCACAGCCCGCCTGCCTTGCCCGTGAGGCTTCTCCGGAAGAAAGGAGGACGCGGAGGCAGGTAGAAACGACTGTGTATTCCCTGGTTACAAAGCGGGGCTGTGGCAGTCACCAGCATGTCCGGCGGGTCAGCAGACCAGCAGAGCCTCGTCATCACTGGCCTCCAACGTTGGGGAGCAGGGTGGCGGGGGGCTCCTGCAGACACCCAGTGGCTCTGATGGGTGGGAGTCAAGGGTGCTGCTGGCAGTGGGAGCAGCGGGGTGAGGGTCCTGGACTGGGCAGGACTCCCGAGGCATGTCCACAGGGGCCGGGCTGTCCACCAGAGGGGCCCTGCAGGCCTTTCTGTCCTTGTCCCCTGGCCCACACTCTGGGCCCCGCAGGCCCGAAGGGGACAGCACTGAAGCCCCCATCTCTGGTGCATGGCCGGAGGCACTGGGAGGCCCATCCGCAGCGGCCCGGGGGCTGCCTGTGTCTGTGAGGGGTGCTGGGGGGTCTGGGGCGGCCCGTGGTGCAGGCTGGAGGAGCCCGTCGCCCAGTACGGTTTGTGAGGTGCGCGCAGCGGTTAGCAGCGGGATCTGTCCGCGTGGTGCCCGCGGCCGGTGAAAGAGCCGGTTCCAGAGGCGGCCCAGGCGGCGGCGCGAGGGTCCGCGGCGGGAGGCGTGCCTGCGCATCTGGCGCCGCATCGCCGAGCGAAGGTTCTGTAACACTGAGGCCTGGAGGGTGGGGCGGCGGCTGAGGGCCGGAGGGCGGCACCAGCCCCAGGCACCAGGGACCCCAGGAGACCAACTTGTCCCCGCCCCCCAAACCGACCTGGTGGCCCCCATGTCATCATGCCGCCTTCCACCGGGGACCAGTCTGGCCACCTGGACCAGGCTGTCCAACCTGGCCTCCCTGAGGGCGTCCTCTGGGCTTCAGCAGAGAACTCAGCCTGTGGCGTCTCTCCCTCTGGCGCTCACCTGAGACGCGCTGTAGACGGGAAAGTCCTCCACCGGGGGAATGAGGCCCTGGGCGATGAGCTGACCATAGGACGGTGGTGCTTCCCGCCGCACAAACTCTGCCTCTAGGCGTGTCATCTGGGTCTCAAAGGCCCTGAAAGCAGGGAGCAGGAGGGGAGCATGGCCGAGCTGGCCAGGGCCCCCCCCCACCTTCCGCGGGGCGCCCATGCAGGGGCTCAGCGGCAGGCCCTGCCCCTCCATCCGGGCATCCCGGTGTGCCCAGACCCCGGTCTGTCCTCACACAAGAGCCTGAGCCTCAATTTACAAACCCAGAGCCACAGGTCTGGCGAGCCTGGAGCTGCCCTCTGGGGACATGAAGATGCCAAGGCTGTGGCCAGCCCCGGGCACCCGCCCACCTGTACTCCTGTGTGCGCAGTGAGTAGAGCTTGAAGGCACAGCCTAGGGCGATGACCAGCAGCAGGCCGCACACCAGGCTGCCGATGAGGGCAGCCGTGATGACCTTCCGGGGCACGGCCGCCAGGCAGCCGTGCTCGTCACTGCCGTCCTGACAGTCCTCCTGGCCGTCGCAGCGCCACGTCTCGAAGATGCACAGGTTGGTGCCACAGTGGAAGGTGCCGGGCTGGCAGGAGAAACAGTTCTTCTCATCCGCGCCATCAGGGCAGCTCTTCTGGTTGTTGCAGCGGTCAGCGGGCGAGTAGCACAGGCCACTGCCACCCTCGCAGGGGTATTGGTCAGGCGGGCAGGCGGGGCAGCCCTGCTCGTCCCGGCCGCTGGCGCAGTGCCACCAGCCATCGCAGCGCTGAGGCTCCGAGAAGCAGCCCTGCTCACCCGCGTCGCCCTCACTGCTGCTCCCGCAGGGCTGCTCCCAGGGCAGGCAGTAGCCCTTCACCTGGTAGGTGGCGTTGAAGCCGTGGCCGGCGCTGCGGGCGCGGGCATGGTAGGCCACCGTGAGGCGGCCCTGGGCGGCCTCCAGGCTCACTGGCCGGTGGTTGCTGCGGTAGGAGAGCGTCTGCAGCAGGCGGTCCCCACGCTCGCCCAGGCCCTCGTACACCTGCACGTAGTCGTCGTAACCCAGCCGCAGCTCCAGCTGCAGCAGCACGCGCCGGGGGTCCTGCGTGTCCACCAGCCACGTGCAATGAAGGTCCGAGGGCCCGCGGGCGGCTCCGAACAAGTCTGGGGAGGCGAAGGAACCGTAGAAGCTGCCCAGGCGCCGGCCGCATGCTAAGTCAGGGCAGCCGGCCTCGTCGGAGCCGTCGCCGCAGTCCTGCGTGCCGTCGCAGCGCCTCTCCACAGGCAAGCAGCGCGTGGAGCGCGCCCCGCTGCAGGGGAAGGTGCCCCCGGGGCACAGGCTGCCAGGCGGCTCTGACGCAGGCGCAGAGCAGTTGCCCTCGTCCGAGCCGTCTCCACACTCATCCACTGTATTGCACTGCCATGGGCCCGGCAGGCACTTGCCGTTGTCACAGCGAAACTCATCTGCCTGGCAGGACACCTGGCCCAGCTTCCCTGTGGGGTGAAGAGCACAGAAGGAGACGGTCAGGAATAGCAGGGCCCCCTCCAGTGCTGGGCCTGGGGCCAGGAATCAGCAGGGGGGAGCCTCCCTCCCATCTGGGTCTCTGCAGGGCCCAGGAAAAGGTAGGACCCAAGGAGAAGGGCCCTGGCCTCTTCGGGGGCACCAGCAGGACAGAGACCCCTCAAATGGCAGGATGGGCTCAGTCCCTGACCTGAGTCAAGGGTGAGGGGCAAGTCCCTGAGGCACCAGCGTGACTCTGCAGGCCCAGCACTGTGCTCAGACTGGGGAGCCAACAGGGGTGGGCCGGGGAGGGTGCTTCCCCAGCGCAGGGAGCGCCACGGGCTTCGCGAGTGCCCCATCCTGCTGCCTGAGTCACCTCGAATGTAGGAGAGACGGAAGCCCTGTGCCTGTCCGGAGCTGGAGGCATCAGAGTGAAAGAAGATCCAGACGTGGTCCCGCGCGGAGATGAAGGCGGGTGGGATGGCCGAGCCACAGAGCCGGAAGGCCTCCTGGCGGGGCGGGGTGGCGGGACCCAGCATGAGCCAGTCCAGCGAGCACTGATGGGACTCCTCCACGTCAAAGTTGCGGAAGCTGCAGGACAGAGAGGCCCGCGGACATGGGTGGGCAGGCAGGGCCCACGCGACCAAGGACCTGCACTCAGGACCAGGACAGCCAACCCACCCTATCCCTCTCACTGAGTGTCCCAGTCACTCGGGGCAACCTCTGCTGCCAACCAAGGGTCGCAAGATGGCTCTCTGAAGAGTCAGGACCACTGCGGACAGCATGCTGTGTGAGGGCCTGTCTATACTCCATCAGCACTGACACAGCTCCACCCAGAAGACCAAGCAGAGGAGGAGTCAGGAGTCCCCATGTGGGCAGCCCCCTCTCCTGGAAGGCGAGGGCCAAGCTTCCAGATCACTCCATGCTGGGTGTGCTGGGACAGACCCAGTCCAAACTCACAGGCATGGACACTGAAGGGGCCATGCCCATAGCTGGCCTAAGCTGGGCTGAGTGACAGCTTGTCACCTGGGGAGAAATACTGGCCCTCGACCCCGTGGCCCAGCTGTGGGACGAGTTGGCCACAGGGTCATGGAAGTGCCCACTGAGGGTGGATTCTTTGAAGAGAGTGCCAGAGAACACAGCCCTGTGGCCACCAGGAAACAGCAGGACAGACCCTGACTGTGGCCATCACACCCCTGTGCTTTGGAACTGTGGAGTAACTCGGGGCCTCTGGGCTTAGGAAAGGGGTCCTCAACCAAATATCCCATGACCACCCCAGGCCAGGGGCTCCAGCCCAGTCCCACCATCTGGTCACCTGACTCCTTCCCCGATGTCCCCATGGCTCAAGCACCCAGGCTCCTGCCTGGCTCCCTCTCCTATTGAGACCACCG
>RJWH01004916.1:0-48821 GCA_004363575.1 Solenodon paradoxus | reverse complement strand
AGACCCTGGGAGCTGGCACGCTCACATATTCACATGTAGGCTCACACGCATGCTCACACGTGTTCTTGCATATATCTGCAAGCACATGTGCCGTCTGCACCTGCTCAAACACATGATTGTGCTGAGGCAAGTCGGGTCATACCTGCTCAGTTGCAGCTCACATCTGCTGCACACCTGCACATTCACACATGCGTGCCCGCACGTACACACGCGTGTGCCTGATGACAGCTGCGGCTCCCATGCACACACTCCCACATCTCCTCACATGTACAGATATCTGCTGACATCTGCTGACACATGTCCTCCACACCCGTCCTCACACGCGCACACACACATTCACTGGGCACACGCAGGTCCATAAAGTTTCCCTCTGATGCCCTGGGGGCTTCCGTACCTGATGGTGATCATGTCCCCACGGTCGCCCTGGATGTACCAGCTGCAGTTGGTGCCCGGCGGGTAGTTGAGTGGCCAGGCTGGGCTGTAGATGACACCGCGCCGTTCTGTGTGCTGCTCCAGTTTCCCACTGCAGGCGGCTGTCAGAACAGGAGACTGAGAAAAGCTGGCCTCTCCTTTGGGTGGGAAGTGGAATGGGGTGCTTGAGCACAGGCCCTGCCCAGGGTGGGATCAAGGTCAGTCAAGGTGGGTCACGGCCAAAGGCAAGGCCACATCTCAAGACTTCATGGAAATGGAGTATATGGGGGTACCGTGGAGGGCTTACATGGACTTGACGTAGACATAGCCTCAACCCTAACCTGTGCGCCAGAGCCTAGGTCCTGTCAACAACCCCTATGACACCTAGGAGGGATAGTTCCTGGGCCTCAGGGCCTCAGTTCAGTGGAGAATTCTGCTTCCCCAGGCCTGCCAGCCCTGCAAGGCAATCCTGCTACTGCCCCCGCTTCCCCCAGCTGGCCGATACAGACCTCAGCGCCCAGAGCGGAGGGGCCGTGCTCACCCAGCACATACTTACTGAGCACCGACTATGTGCAAGCGCAGCAGCAAGACAGTAAGGCAGGCCAAGCCCTGCTCTGAGGAGCCCTCAGGCTGGGAAGAGGGCAGCAGACCGTGCTGACCCCCCAGGACTGAATGAAGATTCGATAAGCCCGAGGGAGGTGTGAAGTCCAAACTGGCCAGAAACTCAAGCTGGGTCTGACCGCACCTCATCTGGAATGTGGGGCTTATCTAAGCACAAGTGGGAAGGCCACTGGAGGTAGATGTTGCAAGCAGATGAGGAAAATGAGGTCAGAGAGGGTGAGTGACTTGCCTGGGGCCACATGGTCAGTAAGAGGCAGAGTTGGGGGACTCACTGCTGGCCCTGAGCCATACATTTCTGAAGAGCCAAGCGCTGTGTCAGAGACAAGGACGGACCATCAAGCTGGCCAGCGTGAGGTGCACCACCACGCCCACCTGCAGGCCTCTCTGCCCACTTCGCTGCACACCCTCCTATATTCCAGTTGCTCTAGTATCACCTCTCCTCCCAGGACCAGACAAAGCCCAGCATCCACCCCTCACAGCCCCTTCAACCTTTCCCCACCCTACTTCACCTGAACAGCCTGTAAGGGCAGGACCTATTATACAGATGGAGAAACTGAGGCTCAGGGAAACAAATGGCCCCTTTCCCCAACTCAGTGACACTACCCCGTCACTCTCCTGCTGCCTGGCATCTTCCACTGTTGCCCTGGAAACCAGAGTCTTTGAGCAGAATCTCAACAAGACTCTTTGGGACCCCAAATGGCACTGCTGCAAAAAGGAGAGTAAAGTCCTCTAGCCACCTCCCATGCTCTTAGGTCAAGGACCAGATGCATCTTGGAGACCCTAGTCCCTTCTCCACTCTTCTGCCTCATCTGCCCGCCCCCCAAGCTGCCTTGCCCCTTACATCTCCCGTGGTCACCCTCTGGGTGAAATCTTGGTTCCCGCCAGCCCCTGGCAGGGTGCTCCCCTGCTGCTGCCCCTCCCAGGTCCTCCACGCCCCCTCACTCCCCCCAGCCCTTACCACCACAGTGATTTCCCTTGGGGTTGTGCGGGCCTGGGGCAGAACCGTGTCCTCAAGACCCACACAGGGCCTGACACGCAGTAGGGGCTCAATAAAAATCTGGCTGATGAGTGAATCGGTCCAGCCAAGTGCTTGCTTGCCACTTAAGAGGTATGGGGTGGGGGCTGAAACCCCTTCCTCTGGGTGGAGGTCTGGGGATCCAACAGGGGATCAGAAACCCCCACCGAAAGTTCACCAGAGATTCACAGGATAGTAAGAGAAGCACCCACTCTGGTCCCTAAAGCAAGGTTGACCACCCTCAGGTCACCAACACAGCCCCTCAGGTCACCAACACAGCTCCAGTTGTGTGGGCCAGCAGATAGCAGTCAGGCCTCCCACTGAGCACTGACCTGTGGGTGGGAGGCCAGCGGGACCGCTGATCATTAAATACACAGTGCACTCTGCTAGCAGGGCGGGAGGGGAAAGACTAAACAGGCAGCCAGAGCTGAGTGGACAGAGCCTGGTGCTGAACTGGGGGGCCCCTGGGAAGGAGGCGATGAAAAACCCAGAAGTGGTACCTCCTCCAAGAGGGTGGGATGAGGTGCTCACAGGCAGGGTGCACGTTAAAAATAGAGCCTCTGTCAGCCCCCGGCCCCTTTCTCTCTAGCACCCTCAAGCCCCAGCACAAGGCCTGGGGCACGACTCACAGAGGCCAGAAGTATTTCTCACTCACACTGGCTGAAAAGCCAGGCCCACAGGCCTGCCCCCAGTGTCACCTGTCTGCATGTGTCACTCTTCTGAACCCACCTGGGCCAGAGTACTTCTCTCAGGGACCTACATCTGGCATTCTCTCAAGGGTCAGGAGGCCTGTCTCTCCAGACCTCCAGCCAGTCAGGAGCAGGTCCTGGGCAGCTGCCATCCCAGCTCTGCCCTCAACAAAGCCCCTGACCGCACGCCCCCTGCACCAAAACAGTGTCACCTCCCAGGAACCTCTGAGGTGGCTCCAAAATACCCACATTGGCCACAGCAACATTGCTTCGTTACTGCTGCTTTTCTCCATAGGCGGACCACGGCGACCACGGCTTCTGCAACTGGCGGTGTGGCCCACACAGAGAGGATGTGGGGCAAGAAGGAGGCCAGGGCCGGGGCAGGGGCACAGAGCTCTGGGCAGGGCCTCAAACCTGAATGCCACTTGGCCGTGGGCCTGGAGGGCACCACCAGCTGAGACAATGTGCCCAGGCCTCCCCAACCCCATCCACCAGGACCCAGGTATAGGTGGGAGAAAGGGTCCCGTGAACCCAGTCCTGGGCTCACAAAGTCAGACAGCTGTCCCACCCTAGGCCTCAGTGTGTCCCCCCATAAAACAGAGTCGGTGGGGGCAGTGTGTTGGAGGGGCGGGATTTGAGGAAAGCAGCTGTCCGAGGCAGACACTGATGCGAGGGGCTGATGGAGATGCCTCATGCTGGGTTTGGGGACAGTCAGAGAGGTCTATCTACGCGTTCCTAGAGGTGACCTGAAGATTGTCTCGGTCCCAGTTCCTGGGCCAAGATGGCCTGCTCAAGCAGAGACTGATGGGCACTTCAGACTGGTGCCCTTTCTTCCTGGTCCGAGGAGTCGTCAACTACTCCTGAGAGGGCGTGAACCTGATGACACACAATCCGCAGATCCGGTTTCCAGAGGTCACTCTGTCCAGCGTCACCCCACCACAGGAGCCTGGAGCCCGCCCCACACTCAGGGGCACCAGGCGAGAGGGGAACAGCTGAAGACCCTGCCCTGGCTTCAGGGTCACAGCATCACTGTGGTCATCTAGCAAAATGCAGCATCCAAGTGCAGGAGGAGTTGTCGACCTGGTCAGTGCTTGATGCGCTGGGGAGGACACAGGGCTGCCCGGCCAGGCCCTCGGGGCGGTATGAGCCCAAGGAGGGCTGGGAAGGGGCTGGGGGAGCAGTGCTGACCAGGCTCCTCACAGTAGGAGCGGCAGAAATGCACATCACAGAGGAAGAGGCCGGTGGGCTGAACCTCAGGTATGAGGAAGCTAGTCTCTTTTAGCAACGCTGAAGGAGTGGAGTTAGAGACCTGAGACCCCGAGGGCCCCACCGATGGCCACACAGGTTGTGTGTGCCGCTCAGGACACTGTGTTGCCAGGCCTAGGCAGCCAGTGGACAGTGGCCCGTACAGTTGGGCAGCATGTTCTCCGCTGGGGCCTCGGGGCTCTGAACTCAGAACAACCAAACATGGAAGCCTGGCCAGGTGCCCTGATCTCCCCGGCACTGTGAGTGGTACCTGGCCCTGGAGTATGACTTATCTAGACCTGGGGTGCATACATGTGGTGGACATGTCTGGAGAGACCCGCCACTCTGCACCAGCAGGGGGGCTGACCTGGGCTCACATTTGTAAGATGTGACACTCTAATGTCCTCTACCCACACTGCACCCCCACTCGCTACCATGCACGGAGACCTGATCCGGATGGGGCTGTTCTGTCTAGAGACTGGGATGGGCAGAGTGGGCAGTAAGCTGAGGGGGCCACGACGCCGGGCAGGGCTGAGGCTGGCTCAGTGCTGAGCAAGGCAGGGCCCAGGGCCAGCCGAGTCAGCAGAGGAAGCCAGCGGCAGGAGCTGGAGCTGGGACGTCAGAAGATTCAGGAGGGAGACTGAGAGGCTATGCCAATGAGAGGGGCCCAAGACAGCTGCTTCTGTGGACCCTAGGCCTCCCTATCCCAGGGCTGTGGGCAGCAGAGATCCCCCTTCCTGGTCTGGTCTTCGTGGCTTTCTGCTGCAGCTGGGTCCTGAGCAGAACTAGACTCCCAGGTACCTTCTGCCCCTCCGTGCAGCACAGCAGACAAGTCAGAGGCGCCCAGACTGGAGACCACTCATTCTTCCAGCCTCCTGAGGACCTTCTCAGATGCCCCTGGCAGCACCGAGGGCCCCAGGGTCCTGGACTTAGGCATGCATCCATCCCAGCAGCTGCCTCAGCAAAGAGCAAATGCTCCTACCGCCCAGCTGTCCCTCCTACCCTTGACAGTCAGTGCTACGCTTGGCACTAGACCAGCACACAGATGGCCAGTGGACAGACAGACCCACTCTGACGAGCAGGGGGCAGGGGCGGGGTTGGAAGTGTGGTTTGCCGGATTCTCTGTCTACTGGGTAAACACTAATCGCAGGTCCAAACTATCAGCCAAAGATTTTCCTCTGTCCTGTAAGCTGGTCAGCGCCAGCCAGCCTAATGCTAACCCAAAGTTGAGCCTCCACCTACCTTTTTATCTAACTCCCACACCAAGCCAGTACCCCCCTGCCCTAGCTCACCGCAGAACCTGCGAACCCCCAACATCTCAAAGCCCGAGAGAGCTCATCAAAGAGGCTAATCTTAAGCTGTTTCCCTGCCAGCTCAGCCCTGCCTTTCCTGCAGACTCCACACATGCTCGTTCATAGGCTTTCCCTTACTCTTGCCTGAGCAAACCTGGCATTTCCCCGAGCCCAGTGGCATGGAGAGTCCTTTCCTCTCAGACAAGTAAGTAACACATTACTTTATCAATGCCATTGGCCTCTCTGTCATCACTCAGTCCTATCTTCATAAATGACAGTATATTTTGAAACAGGCAGGTTTCTCCTGGCATTTCAATGTCCTTGGGGAACCTGACGAGCTGTAAGAAATCCTGGTAGAGTAGAGGTTAAGTCTGCCGACATAGTCCACACATATCCCTACGACCTGGGTTTGCAACTCGGGCCAGAGGGGACCAACCAAGATGAACAACTAAATAAAAGAAATGATTTTCCTCCTCTCTCTTTACCGCCTGCCTGCCTGATTTCTCATCTTCATTCCTGCCTGTACTTTTCTGTAAACACATACACACACACACACACACACACACACACACACACACACACACACTATATTCATTGTTCCATGATATTTGCTAGTGGTACTAAGGAGCCCTGTGCCTGATCACCTTGGTTCATTCACTCATTTAACCTAATAATTAGGCTTTGAGATAGGCACCCTCACCAGACTTTGTTATTGCATCCATTTTGCAGAAGAGGAAACTGAGACTCAGCGAAGTTTAAGCTTGCCTCAATCCAAGCAGCTCCTTTGTGATGCAGAAAAGATGGTCTAGAACTGAGACTGAAAGAGACCAGGTGACCTCAGAGGTGGAGCCTGAAGGCCTGTGCACAGAGGTCATTGGGAGGGAAGGAAGGAGAAAAGCATCTTACTTACCCAGGGCAGGAACCGCGCTGCTGAGCCGCCCAGTGAGAACGATGTTCACTGTGGGAGACATAAAGGATTTAGTGGGAGACAAGGGGTGGCTCCTAGCGTTCAGGACCTGCCCTGGGCCACTGGCAGCCCTGGGGAAGCCAAAACACAAAACAGCCCGAACTCCAGGCTGGCTCTCTTCACCTCCCAGGCAAGAGACTTCTACTCCCACCCCAGCCCTGTGGGGATGGGCAGAAGGTCTCAGGACCCACCCAGCACACCACAGTCACAAAACCAGTCAAGTTTCCCGGCCACCAGCGGGGGACCACAGGGGGGCCCAGACCACTCCTGCAGCTTGCCACGCTGGTGTGGAAGTGTTTCTGTCTCCTGTCGGGCTTAGGAACAACGGCCTGGACCACCCATCAGAGAGAGGTTCTTGCTCAGCCAGGAGTGGGGGCTGCCTGTCAAGGGGGCTCCTACCATTGAGAGTTTCCTCCATCTGAGGGGCTTTGCCAAGTACCTCCATCCCCCAGCAGCCAGGGAGGGAGGGGGTGCAGTTCTGCTCACTCCACTGAACAAGAATATGCACAGCGAGCAGGGTTCAGGGTCCCCTTCCCAGCCACCGGTTGCCAAGGGAAACAGAGAGCGTCTCCGGAGGGGTCAGCTCAGGACAGAACCCAAGCCACCTCTGGGGAGGGACGGCCTTGGGGAAACCAAAGGGCCTGTCCCTCATCCCGTGGCTACGCAGGGAGGCCCAGCACCCAGACCACAGCATCTGACCAACAAGAGATTTGGGAGTGGGCACACTGGGGGTCACCACTCTTATTAGATCCACTCAAGTAGCTGAGCTGTGGCCTTTCCCCACTCAGAGCTCCCTGATCTGGGAGACAGAAAAGGATGCAGCTTAAAAGGGATAGGTTCCTTTTTTACTTGGTCACTTCAGTGGCTTCAGCAAGGCTGTGGAGGCGACAGTCTTCACTGGTGGCACCCCTGGGTGACCCCTAATGACACCCACCCTCAGATAATGGTATGGTAAATAAAGGAACCATGTGGGTTGGGGATTTAACCCCTCCCTTCCCCTGTCCCCCACACAGGGCAAGGGACGGGTAGACAGAAAAGCTCCCGGGCAGGCTAGGGCCCCTGGCCACCAGGTGCCGGCGGCCCGCACGGGTCCCTTGGCCTTTCCAGACACACCTGCGCTGAACAAACCTGCCCCGCCGAGTCTGAGAAGACACAAAGGGGAGACCGGAGTCATTCTCGAAGCTGCCTCCTGAGCCCGCGGCTAAGGCAAGCGCCCGCCCTCACCTCAACTCGGCAGGAAACGGCTCCTCTTCAGGGGCAGCCGGCCTCGCCTTTGTCCGCAGCTCGGGCGGCCCGGGTCGCCGCCAGGCTAAGCGGGGACAGGCCGGGCGCAGAGCCGCTGCCGGCCAGCCCCGGCTGCCCGCACACACCGGTGGCCCTGCGCACCGCGCACCCGGCTCCCGGGCGCTCCCCCGAACCAGGAGGCCGCCGGCGCTCCGTGCCAGCGTCGCCCTCCCCGGCCTAAGACCCCGCGGGCCGGGGCGCCGGAGGCCGCCCTCCCTGGGCCTCCCAGCGGGAGCTCTGCAGGGGCCGCAGACCGAGGGGCGCGGCGGGGGCTGCGAGACGGGGACCCGGACCCGCCGGCCTGCACGGCCCACTCACCCAGGCAGACGACGGCGAGCTGCGCCCGGGCGCCGGGCGCCCCCTCCGGCCCCGCGGCCGGCCGCTTCTCCATGCCGGGGCCGGCCGCCCGCGGGCGCCGCCTCCTGCCCGCCGGCTCGGGCTCGGGCTCGGGCTCCGGCTCCCCCGGCGGCTGCCGGCCGGGTGCGGGCGGCGGCTGCGGTGGCGTCTTTGTGAGGCGGCGGTGCAGGCCCGCAGCGCGCTCGGGGCCACATCGGCCGCGGCGTCACGGGCCCCGCGGGGGCTCAGCGGCGGCCACCAGGGGGGACCCCTGCCCGCCGCGGCCCCCGTGCCCCGGGCGCCGCGCCGCGCCCGGCCTGTGCCCCGGGGCCCCCGGCGCGCCCATGCCCCGCGCCGCGCAGCCTGCCCGGCCCGGGCGCCTCCGCGCCGCCCCGCGCCGCGCCCAGCCCGCCGGCCGCTGCCGCCAGTCGTGCGTCCGTGGGTCTGTGGTCCTCCCGCCCGGCCCCTCGCCGGCGCCCGGAGCCTGGAGGCCGCGCCGCGCCAGCCACGTGACGCGCCCGCGGAGCCGCAGTGGCGCTGGCAGGGCGGGTGGAGGCGGCTGGGCGGGCCGGGGGCGCACGCCCCGCCTGGGGTGCTGGACAGCTCCGCGCAGGCGGCCCCTCTGGCCTGTGAGCCAGGCGCTCAAGTCAAAGCGTGCGCGGCGGGGGGTCCGGGTCCGGTCTGGCCTGGCCACCTCCCAGGCCCACGAACTGGTTCCTCCCGGAGCCCTGCTGTGCTGGAGGGATGGGAGGGAGGGTTGGTAGAAAGTGGCAGAAAAAGGGGTTACGTAGATCTGCTTAGGGCACCTAAGGGCATAACAGTGGTGCAGAGCAAAGGCTCGTCTTCCAGGCCTGTCTCTGTTCTCTCCCCTCTGACCAGGCCCCGCTCATTTGCCACAACCCAAGTGACCTGTCACATCCCTAAGACGATTCCTCTGTGCAGAGCAAGGCCTGTGAGGGAGTTATTCTATGTTCTACAAAGTCCCTGGAAATTCACACTCTCAGGACATTGACAAGGAGACTGCTTTTCAGGCTTGAGGCAGCCATCCTGGAGAGCTGTCAGCCCAAGGCCTGGTTCAGAAGAGGCAGAACCGGAAGAGAAGTGGGGAAGGGTTGAGGAGGTCAGTTAGAGTCAAGCAGGGTCAACCTCCTGCTTGCAGTTGAAGAGAAGTCTGAAGTGCAAGGTCCCCGTCATGGTGTGGTCTACCCCTGTAATGCCTCATGGCCTAAGCTGAGGCTCAGGACTCCTCTCCCCACCACACCCCTTATCATATTTGCCATTTAGGAGAGAAAGTACAGAACCACTGTGCAGGCCGACTGGATTTTAATAAGGTTGAGGGGTGGGGGCAACTTTTAGTTGTTCTGGTTTTTCTTGTTCTCTCTCTTCCAGTGCCTTTGGTGATTTTCCCAAAGCAGACTTCATGAGAGATGTATTAAAGGATTTAAGAATCAAATAACAAGATAAATGATTCATTTATGATCAAGAACACTAGCCTACAGTAATTTGATTTCAGAATTTCCCCAGACTTCTGGCTGCTGTGTAATAGGATTGACGCATGGCAAAAATGTTCAACAGACATAGGGGCACAGCAGGGAGGTTCCCAGGTTTTGTTCCAAGTTGAGGATACTTTTTCACTTCAGTATGTGTGTGTGTGTTATATTTTTCCTTTCTTTCTCTCTCTCTCTCTTTTTTTTTAAGGTGCAAGTTGGAATGGAGAGCAGAGGTAGGCAGACAGGAAGAGAGATGAAGAAGAAGCACTCTGCTTTATTTTATTTAGTCGTTATGTTGGTTGTTTCTCCTGCCCCAGGACGCAAACCCAGGACCCTAGGATGTATGTGGACAGCACCCAACTGCTGCTCCACCAGGGAGCACCAGCCATGCGTGTTTTGCAAACTAAGGAATCCTGAGTTGAGATCAACCCAGCCCTGGGGAGTTCTATTGGGCCTGAGGTAAAAGGAAAAGTGTGAGCCCCTATAGACCTTTATCAAAATATCCTTCCACATTTTGAACCCAGTGGGAAGGTTTTTAATAAAAGCTCTGTAGTCACAAAACATCACTATGTATAAAACGTCACGTCACCATCCAACTCCTCCACCTCCATCAGGTACCGCTTTAGGTTCCCCAGTGCAGTCCTAGCCTAGTCCACTCCCCCAACATGTTTTACTGCTTCTGGAATCCTTCCTGACAGCCCTGTCTCTGCCAAGGCAGGCTGCAGTCACCAGGTCCCCTCTGGCTCTAACATTTTTTAACAAACTTCTTGTGTCAACTTGAACTGTACCTAGTAGGTTTCTGTCTATCACAACATCAAATCTTCCAATTAGTGGAAAATTGAGTACTGAAAAGAGGAGGATCTGGATCATATTCCCCAAGAACATGCAGACTGACAAGGGTCTGATGGAGGGATCCACAGGCCAGAGGGACCCAGGCAGGGGATCCGGGTCCTCTTGGCAGGAAGCTGGCTTTCTTAGTTAGAAGAAAGCAAAGCTGTTCTCCTTCATGAGTTTCAGACAGTGGGTCACTGAGACCTTCAGCACTCTGCTCCAGGAGTGAGGAGGAAGGAAGTCGTCCCACATAAATCCCCATCGCGAAGAACAGTGTCACTGCCATTGCCCAAGGTCCCCACAGGGGAGAAAGCCACTGACATTGGAGATATTCCTCCTCCTCCTCCTCCATCATTTGCCCACATGCACAATTAGACACGACATTCACAGATTGCCAGGTTGGTTGGGGTTGTCTTGTTTTTTTCCCAGTAGAATACATTGGAGAATCAAAAGCCAAAAGTGACTTGATAAATAAAGCTGAAACAAGGGCCTATGACCACCTGGTCCGGGTTCACTGCAGGTACCTTCCATGAGAACAAACCCTTCAGTGTCTGAATGAATTCTACCCCCAGACACCTCCTGCTCCACAATCCGCACCTTCCCTAGTACGCCTAGCTCAGCTCATGACCACATCGGTTACTGAGTCAATAATCTCCCACTCCTCCTTTCATCCATCACTCGGTCCTGATAGCCTGATAGACCTCAGATCTGCCTGCTTCTCTCCATCACCACAGCTACCTTTCTGGGCCTCTTCTGAACCACTGCAGAAGCCTCCTCTGAGGTTTCCTGCCTCCAAATCAATAGCCCACATTGGTAACTAACATGCAGAGTGGAGCATGTCCCCTGCAGAAAATGCTCCAGAACAGACTTCCTACCTCGTGAAGTCAGAGTGTCACGATCCTGTGGCACTAGCCCTACCCCCTCTGAATCCTCCTCTCCAGCCAACTCATTCTGTTCTCGGAATGTTTCAACTTCCCAAAGCTGATTCCCACTCTTCTTCTGTTCTACCAGAAGCCCAGCCAAGACGTTGAGCCCAGAGAGTTCAGAGGAAGCTTCTCAGCACTGTGAGCAGCCCCAGGAGCGTGTGAAACAATATTCTGACCCCCAGGTCTCCAGGGCCCCTTGGAGAGTAGAGCTCAAAGCATGCAAGGCCAATTCTTATGGTCCCCCAGTGGAGAGGGACAGCTGTCTGCATCTATGAGACTTTCTCTCGTTGGACAGAAACTTTCCTTGGATGCACTGCAAGGGCCCTTCTGGGACTCTGAGAGAGGAACCCCGTGTGACAGTGTCCTCTAAATGACTATTTTGCTCTCATACACACCAAAATCCATATTTCTCTTTAAAATCTTAGCTATGTCAGTAGAAACTATCATGAAAACCTGTGACTGTGGGAATATTGAGGGTAGCTAATGTTATACAATTTTCAATAAGATGGTGGAGTAGAGAAGGAGATAAGGAGAGAAAAATAGCTTTAGAGAAAAGGGTTATGGTGTATTTGAATTAAAATACTAAAAATATCAAAACCACAATGAGATACCACTTTACATCCATTAGGATGGCTATTATTAAAAAAAGAAAGAAAATGACAAGTGTTGGCAAGAATGTAGAGAAGTTGGAACCCTTATACGTTGCTAATGAGAATATCAAATTCTCAGCTGCTGCAGAAGACACTATGACGGTTTCTCAAAAGGTGAGACATAGATGACTCACCACACCACCTCTGGGTATGGACCCCAAATGTGGAAGCCAGAACTCCAAAGATACTTGTACACCCATATTCATACAGAATTATTCACCATAACCAAGAGGTGGAAACAGCCCAACTGTCCATCAACAGACACTGAGATGCCCACTGACACTGGAGATGTCCCTCTTCCTCATCATCATTTGCCCACACGCAGACGCAACTCAAATGGACACGACATCACAACATTAACAGAATGCCAGGTTGGATGGGGTTGTCTTACTTTTTCCAGATAGAATTTATTGGAGAATCAAATGCCAAAAGTGACTTTGACAAGTCAAACTGAAACAATGACCTATGTGACTACCTGGTCCATGAATCTCCCATGAGGTTCCTCCACTTGGTCCCTGAAGGGCTCCTGTCTCATAGTTTCTGCCCAAGGAAAGAAAGGCTCATAGATGCAAACAGCTGTCCTCCACTCGTTCCGGTGAAGAACTGGCCTGGGTTGCCTGGGTGAATGAACAAACAAAATTCAAATCCTTTCAGAGGAAAGAAATTCTGATACGGGCTACGACCCGAAGACCCTTGAGGATGTTGTGCTAACTGAAATAAGCCAGTCACAAAGGGACAAATACTACATGATTCCACTTAAATAAGGTACCTAGATTTGACTAACTCATAAAGACAGAGAATCGAGTGGAGGTTGCCAATGCCTGGAAGAAGGGGAAGTGGAGAATTACTGATAAATAGATACAAAGTCCCAGTTCCCGGAAATGAAAGTATTCTGTGGATGACGCTGTGATGGTTTCCCGACAATGTGGATGCACTGATTGCCACAAAGCTGTGCACTTAAAAACGGTTATGATGGTAAGTATTGTGTTGTGTGCATTTTACCACAATTTTTTTAAAAAGAAACGTGCTGGCAGGGAATAAAGTGAGCAGGCAGGCTGGACGAAAAAGGAGGAAGAAGCATGTCATTGTTTTATTTATGAGGTTGTTCATCTTGGTTGCTGCCCCCAGTTCTGAGTCTTGAAACTGGGTCCTTGGGACGTATGTGGATTCTAAGCGACAGAGTTAACTGTTAAGTCACCAAAGCAAGTCTTCACCACAGTTTTTTAAATACGAAAAATAAACTGGCAAAATTCCGAGTTCTTACATTTCCACCTGAGCTGTGTGAATTGAGGCAGCCAGGCTGCTGCTTCGGGCTTCGTGTGGCTTCCTGGCGTCTGTGTCCTCCTGGAGCTGGTCTGCTGGAGGGCGAGAGCGGGGAGCAAAGCTTGGACCCAATGCCCACTCCACCCTGTGAGATGCGCAGGCACCCACACCGGGCGCCTTGCACTGAGGGGCTCCGCATGGCTAAGCTCATTCAGTCACAGACAGACACTCCCCAAGCCACCGCTGTTCTTAGAGCTTTAATAGACCAGGGGCAGTAAAAGCACTGTACTTTCAGTTGCGAGCAGTGATTTTAAAGTGATAGACCTGGAACAGGGACAGTAATTATGTCATAAAAGTGCCACTCCAAAAAGACAAAAAGCAAAAGCACTGCAATTAAAGTGTTAGCACCAGGTCATCCTTGGATAACCAACCTCGCTGCCACCGAGATTCTGAGTGATGAGTGCAGTTCCTCCAATTTTCAACCAAATATTCCCCTCAGCCTTACTGAAGCACTCAGCAGTGACCTGAACCAACATTCATTCGTGTATTGATTTGGGGGAGAATCAATCCAATTCAGTCTACCTCCCTAAATTATTAATGGAGCCAAGCACTTCAGAACCCTGAGGTTATGGACAGATGAGTCCTGCTCTTTAAGCCTGCTGTTACCACAGGGTGACAGGAGTGAGAGGGGCAGACAGCCGGAGTTCAGAGGCAGTCCGGAGAAAACCCAAGGTTGAGGGGGCAGAAGTCATCAGGACAGGCCCTCATTGCCAAGGATTGTCTCCCTCACGATCAAGAAGGGTCAGAGAGGGGAGAACCAAGTTCTGGAAGACCAGCTCGTGTGTGTGTACTATTCCGTCTGAGTGTGATCTGGACCTAATGACTCTAGTCTATGCCTAACAAAAGTCATCAATGTCACTTTCAAGATTAGGATACCAAAATTCTTCCTTCAATGGTTAGGTAGTACAAGCCATTATTGGACTGACCTCCTCTGAGAAAACTCCTGTTTAATCTTCAGAACCCAGGCTGGCTCTCTCTGCCCTCCCAGAGGGAATGAAGCCGCTCCCCTTCCCTGTTCGTTCTGTACCTTGAACTGACTTGATGATGGCTGTACACATCATCCTCTTATAATTCACAGGTTTGTTTCATAACTGTTCATGCTCTTAAACTGCCAGCTCCTTCCCAGAGATGTTAACATGCCTTTTATACCCCATCACCCAGGGCAGCTGAACTCACACCAACACAGTTGATGGTCAGGAGTTTACCACGTAGGATTGAAGCAGATGAGAGCGTGGCTTGCGCCGCCTGCAGAAATACTCTTCCTTCATTGTGTCTCCTACCTCTTACTCCATAAGTACCCATCTGTAGGGAAGGAATCCCACCCAGCATCCCTTGGAATCAGGCATCGCCTCCAGGGAATCCTGCCCCGTAGGTTGTCCTCTTTCCTATCCCAGCCTGAGTTCTGTGCACATACTTCTTTATTTTTGTACTCTTTCCATATACAATATAGCCCTCGACCAATGTATCATATTGTGTTTTAAGCTTTCACATAAGTGGTAACCTGTTGCTTATATCTGCTGACAACTTGCTTTTTTCACCCTACATTATGTCTTCAAGATCTAGCTTGAAATAGATAGCTCCTATCTGTAAATAGATTATCTATCTATGTAAATCGAATTTTTCTCCTGGCAGCCATGAAATTGCAAGGCTCCCAGGCCACATTCCCCACATGCTGCTCCCAGCCTGTGGTTGAGCATGGCCAGGGTACCAGTGCCAGAACCCACGACTCTGAGATGTGGGTCTCCTCTAACATGCTCATGTGTTACGCTTATCCGTACTGTTTAAACTGGGACAGTATCTTTTTTTCTCCCCCATATTTCCCAACTGTCCTGTCATTTTAATATAAATACCAATTCTAGATAAATATCAAAACTAGAACTGTCTTTAATGCAGAGAAAAGGAGGCAGTTAAGTTGCCCCAGGCCCAGTCTGTTGAGGGGGCCCAAAAGCACCTGCCCCTTGTGACCCGTGTTAAAGATGACCCTTGCTGGTACTGACTGCGGCTGGCCACAGCTGCTACTGCTGCTCCTGCCCCCTGTGAGGAAACAGGAGCCACAGGGGAAGAGGACCCCCGACTCCTCCACACACACACCAGTTTCTTCAAAGAGAGAAGAACACCACTGTGGTCGAGCTGTAGGTGAGTACTATGGGGGTTATTTCTGGCACTGGCGGGGTGGCTAGCTCTAACACTGTGGGGGTTATCTGTGGCATTGTCGGGGTTACTGGATATTTCTGGCCCCTGGGATGCTAAAAACAGCATGTGTTTTAGACAGGACATATAGAACAGGGCTTTTGGGGGCACCAAATTTGTTTTTGCCTAAGTTGCCAAAATTCCTTGCACCGGCTGTGCCGTGTGTTTGAAGTCCTGCCGGACCACACGGATCACATGCCACTACCATGTGGTCACCAGTTGTCATCATAGTACTTACTTGTTGCTGGCCTGGCTGCTCTGCTCCTGCTCGGATTGCTTCGCCTCCTCCCCTCTCCTTAGTGGCCAGGATATAACCCAGTGCTATTTTTGCCATCCCAATGTCCTCTTTGTCTCAAAGAAATATGGGTGTATCAAGGGTGCCCTGCCAGCCTGGCCAAACCTTTCTGGAAATCGAGCTGCAGTCCCAGCTTCATCCTGCCCATGAGTCCACTACAGGGGTCATATCTGCACCAGGCATGGAGACTGACCCCCTTTCTCAGACTCCTTCCCCTTTACTGCTCAGGCCTTTCTCCCAGCATCTGATTCTCTCTTAGTGTCTGCTTCTCAAAGGACCCAAACGAAAACCAGTTCCTTTCACTTTTATTATTATTCTATTGCATATGGAATGCTACTACTCGTGTATGTGTTCCATACTAAAGGACATTCAAACTGTTTTAGGGTTTTGCTTTTGATGGTAACGCTGATACATGGGATGGTTTTCACGTCATGGGGGCTGTGCCACTGGGCTCTTCCCCTCAGCTTGGATTCTGGGTGTTTATGGTCCACCTTGGCTCTTAATGTCCCCTAGCTCCTGGAAGTCATGCTCTGTGTACACCCTCCCCCACCCCTTCTGTGGACCTAGTGACTCTGTTCTATGAACAGCAAAAGTTGTCATCTCCCTCTTGAGCAGACTTCTCCCCCCCGCTGTTAGTGTCATTTGCTCACTCTGAGAGAGGCCATGCCATGAGCTGCCCCATGGACAGGCTGACATGTTGTGGACTGAGGGAGCCATCAGAACTGGGCACCACCACAGGCTACTCTGTGAACTTAGAAGAAGAGCCTCCCCAGGGGAGCCCAGCCCCTACTGGCCCCTTGATTGCAACTTCATGAGAGATTTGAGTCACAGATACCCAGCTGAGTGGACTCTGGGCCCCAGAATCTATGAGATAACAGATAACACATTTTCGTTTTTAGGCCACTAACTTCAGGGCCATTTGTCATGCTGTAGCAGCTCATTAATCCCATATCCAAGGGCACTTATAAACATCTGGCCAACAGGAGCTGGCATTGGAGCCTGAGCTCTCTCCTTGAGGAGGCGTGGCCGCCCTCCTTTTGTAATTATAGTCTGTGGTCATCTTCCCTCAGTCTCAGAAGCTGCTGGGGACAGTGCCATCACCACGCCGCTGGACCACAAATACTGACCAAAAATGCCTGCTCTCCCTCCTCCCTCCAAATATATATGAACCCTCACTGCACCAGCGCCACCGCAGGCTCAGTGCTGCAGCGATGGGAGAGAGGACCGGGACTCTGCCTGAGGATGAACTGTTACCCCCCCACCCCAGCCCAATTTAGTTAGAGCCCTAACCCCAAGTATCTCAGAATGGAGACAACAATTAAGGAGGTAACTGAGTGATAAGTAAGAAATGGAGGCCATGATTGTGGGCTCCAATCCAGTCTGACTGGCATCCTTATAAGAAGAGGACATTCAGACAGAGATATATGAGCATGTAGAGGAAAAGTTCACATGAGGACACAGAGCAAAGGCAGCCACCTGCAAGCCAAGGAAAGAGACCTCAGGAGAAGCCAAGCCTACTGACATCTTGATCTTGGATTTCCATCCTCCAGAATTGTGAGAGTCCATTTCTGTTGTCTAGGGCCCCCAGTCTGTAGTGTTTTATTCTGGCAGCCCAAGCTGACTAAGATGAAGACTAAGCGAGAGGTGACTGAAGATGCAGGTGAGGGAGCAAGCAGGTGAGGGAGGTACGTGCACTGGCGCACATACTACACGGGGTCAAGAGAGAGGAGCTCAGGGCCTGGCAGAGGGGAGCAATGAGGAAGCCAAAACCTGCACAGGTGGCTTCAGGCTGAGGAGGGACTAACTGGCAGGAAAGGTCTGGAAACAGATGGCTGCAGAGGAAACAGCTTGTGAAAAGATTCTGGAAGCTAGCTGCTAAGTGGACAGGAACACGGGTTAGACAGTTCCCCTTTCCTCGCTCCAAGCTTCAGCTTCTTTTTGAAGAGAGCTCTGGCTCTGGCCCTGGCCATTGCATTTGTCCAGAATGACCTCTGGTCATTTTCTATGCTGCTTCCTGAGGCACTGACCCGCACAAACTAATTTCCACTCACCAGCTCTCTCTGGCTTCGGTTCTGGAGCAGGAGGGCAGATGTGGAAGCGGGGGAAGGGCCAGGGAATTTGCTCAAGTGGTCCTTGGGCTGCCTCTGGTTCTGCTGCCCACCTTGCTGCTGAGAAACATGCATTTCTTATCCCATCTTCCAGGTGATGTGATAAGCATTGCAACTGCCCCCTTTGGGCTCAGAAACGGTTAAGGTCACCCCACAAATTGCCCTGGTGGACAGAACAAGCAGAAGCGCCCTACGCGGGTAAGAGCATTGTGCTTGGGCGGAGATGGAAGTTCCTGGCTGGATGGAGGACCCCTGCCCAGAGCCTGTCCCCTCAGCCACTCATGTGGGGAAGTTTGGGGTAAGGGTGAAAGGGGTGATGGGAGGACAAGAACTGCACATTTGCTTCTAGTGGAAACGCTGACAGAAACCCTTGAGGAGAAGTATGGGAGCAGGGTCTCAGTCTACGTATTAGCATTTGTTCATTTTAAATGGAAATAGCGATGTTTAATGAATCCACAATGCACTGGCTAGCCTAGATGGACTGACAGAATACAAAAGTAAAGTATGTGTGTTGTAGAGGAAACAAATAACAAGAATTAACCACCCAGAGAACAGCACTGTTATTTTCCTAAATAACCTGCCGACTACTTAAAAGAAATGTTATGGTGAGAAAATCTTCGTTATGTAGAAGTTGCCATTTTAACCCTTTTTAAGTTCGGTGGTATTAAGCACATTCACATTGTGAAGTCATAACCCCCATCATCTCTCGAACTTTCTGCATTTTCCCAAATGGAAAGTCCACACCCACTCATTAATAATGCCCCACTCTTCCCCCCACCCCCAGCCCCTGGCAATTCTAGTCAACTTTCTGCCTCTAGGAATTCCATTATCCTAGGTACCTCTTATAAGTGGAATTATGCAGAAATTGTCCTTTTGTGATGGACCAGACTTTGTAAAATGCACATACAGATATTTTTGCAGAAATGAAATGGAGATACAGCAATGTCTCTACATTCATATACGAAGTTCTGGACCCTCATTCTTATGCCTGCCCCTCGCTCCACAGAGAACCAGACATGGCCCCTTGGACATTTGCAACAAAACTGAGGTTACTGATAGGGAATATTGGGGGGGAGGGGAAAAGAAATGATGGCAGAGCCCACTGGAGAGTGGTGAAGAACACTTGGTGATTTGGTGGAGGGTAGAGTATGTTGACATATATCTGAGAATGGGGAACCTTTACATGTGAGTGTATTTCAAGGTGCAAAAATAAAAATAATTAATGATAAAAAGAACCATACATGTCGTTTGTTTAACCAATCCCTGTGGGTGGACAGAGGTGGTTTCTCATCTCTCTCCTGAGTAACCTTCAGTAAATAACCTGTCTTCATCCTCACAAAGGGGTATGGTCCAGTCTATGAGATGAGTCCCTGAGGATCCTGTTTCTGAGCCAAAATGGACAGTTTCAATGCTTATCACATCACCAGATTGCACCTGGAAGATGGGATATAAAAGCGTACTTTTCTCAGCAATTCTGGGTATTATCCGCCTTTGTATGTTATTTCTTTATGTGGCAGGAGGAAACAAACTCTCACTTCTTTCATCTGCATGTTTTAGATTGAACTTCTTTTCATATGTTTATGGGCCATTTGCCTTTTTTCCGTTATGAATTGCCTATTCTTACCTCTTGCAATATTTTTTTCCAAAGGAAAAATGTATTTAGAAAAACGAAGGGTACTACCCTTAGAAATAAGACCAGATAAAATGTGAGTGCCTCTCAGATTAACTTATTTGTCAACCAAATGAATATGCTTTGAAATTTCTCCTTTAACAGAAGTGTTACAGGATGCGTTATTTTTTCAACACATGAATCATTTGCATCACAGCCGCTGGAATAATCAACACCCAGAAGGTTATTTGTCTCTTTGTAGATCCTAAGTCAAAGATAACAAAGAAAAAAAAACAAGTCACCTGGCAAGGGAAATACAAATTCACTTTCTCTCTGGGAACTGAGACCAAGTTCAACTTAGCATCATCCCAGGTGCCCAGTGAACTGTGTTCAGTGAGAAGGTTCCTGAGATTCCTGGGCTGGGCTTTTGCCCACTTGAATCCTCATATTGCTAACAAAGGATATTGTGTTTAAAGCAAAAACAAGTGAGTAATTTTTTTTTCCCAGAGAATGGGCATCAGAAATGCCATCCTGAAAGTTCCTTCAACTATTTAAATAGCATTATACTCCACTTAGAAAACTAAGAGATAATGTTCTTTCCATTAAAAATGTTTCTCAATAAGTAAGGAGGAGGAAATAATCCCAATTTCCTTAATGCTATCAGTAAGAGTCTAATTTGATTCCATCTGAAGTATGGCCAGTGGACCATGAAGGAGTTGAAGCTGGGAGGCAGGAAGAGCATGGACACAGCCAGAATCCCTGGGCACTTAAGGTGCTCTGTCAAGTCTCGCTGCAGTAAAAATGATGACAACAGTGTCTCTCAAAGGACTTGTAACACCGTCAAGGAAACAAGTTGGTTTTCTTCTGAGAAGGTAAAAGCCCTAAATTATTAACCCCATTGATTCTGTCACTCGTTGATATATTTCAGCCAAAAATTCACATGACTTCAGTCAAGTCTTAGTGTCCATACTTAATATTCTCGTTCGGGCTGTGTTTTGAACACCCTTTCCATTCAAGATTCCTGCGTGTAGCAAGTCAGAGTGGAGTTCCGTCACTCTAGGAAAGACAAAAGTAAGAAACCCCATGATTTGACAGCCACAGCAGAGGAGGAAGTCAGTTAGGAAAAGTGACCGGTGACATGAAAAAAACTCTTCTTTCTAAAAGAAAACATAAATTTTCTAAGAAAGGACCAACATTTGAGCACTAGAACACAAGGCTACAAAGTAATGGAAACCCAACTTAACTTTTTCTTAAGGGATTCAGGCCTGGGGTGTGTCTCTGAACTCAGGACAAGAATGCAGAGAGAAACCTGGGAAGAAATTGGCGCAGTTACGGTCTGTAAACCCGGTCTCTGTTCTTTTCCCCAGAATCTTCTGTTTCTTTCTGTCACAAGGCAGAAAACATCATGCATCACCACCTCCATCACCCACAGACCTGGCTCTGCCCAGTACAGCCTGCCCCTGAAGTTTCAAAGTCTATGGAAGGACTCTCATTGGCGCAGGCTGACCAGGTACTCCCCTGCTTAGACCATCCTGGGTCAGGTGCCCAACTGTGGTCAATGTCAAGGGTTACCTGGTCTTAAAACCTTGGAAATCAGCATCAAGCAGCAGCCATTCCTAAATATTCTTATGGAGTGTCCTATAACTTTCTATGGAACTTCTTAATTGAAAAGCTTGATGTGAACACAAATTTTCAATTCATGTTTGTAAATATCTGGCAGTGGGATCGCTGGATTGTGTGACAAATGTATGTTTGTTTGTTTGTTTGTTTTCAGGCATAAAATTTTATTAAAAGCAAACTGTTTATTCAAAGAAATCATGGAATAACTCAAAATACAGAGCAAGAAGGATGAGAAACATTTCGCTGGCCAACAGATTGTTTTTGTTCTCTCACCATGTAGAGCTCAAAACAGCTTCATTTTTAGGAAGAATAAATTGTAACTTCAATGGACAGCAATATTGAAAGGTTTTGTCACATAGATGTGTCTCCAGTGAGTCAGTGAACTGTCCCCAGCTGTCTCCACTGGATGCACCGTCTACATAACTAGCTGTGCTTGAGCCTTCGTTGCCAGCAGCTTTAGATCTGCAATGCACTTGGCAATTGTCTCCTTTTCCTGCCATGCAGAGATGCTCTGCACCACGTGTTCCTCCACCCAGTTTATCGAGTGCTCTTGCTCCTTTCGACATCATATTCTGCACAGAGACATGATAATCCAGGCACTTCTTTACCTCCTTGTACACTCTATGCAGCTGCCATTCCCGGTAAGCCACTTCCAAGGCCATAGCAATGTTATTCCTCTGGACATCAAAAAGGTAATGGCACTTTTGAGCCAGTGCCTGCTGTGACTCCTCTGATTCAATCACATCCTGGATCTGCTTTATGGAAGCCTGTTTCACCTCTTCTAGTTGGGCAATTTTTTCCTCATTGAATTTATCAGCAAATTCTCCAGTAGAGGCACCATATTTTTTAACTATATAGACAAGCAAACCTATTGTTGCTATGGAAGAGAAGGTGTCTGAAGTAATCACATATATTTCTTTGGATAGAAAATATAAGACAAGCCGAGTTCCAAGCACATAAGGTTCTGTTGCACTAGTTTTAGGATAAAGGAACTGGAAGAATCCTCAGGGATCAGGCCTAAATGGACTTTTCCTCCATATTCAGGAAGGGGTGGTAGAGGGGAAGCTTTGGCTGCTCGGTGTATAAGACCCTGGTGGCCTGCGACACCCCCGGACTGAGGAGGGCTGCAGTCTTCTGCATTCTTCTGAGAGGGAGCCGCTGCTACAGCAGCAAAACGTACTACCCAGGACAACATGGTCAATAAGGGTCCAGGAAGCAGTCAGTGTCCCAATGACCCAGGACAGCAGAATCTGTCAGGTGCCGGCAAATGCATGTTTAACTCTATAAGCAACTACCAAAGCTCACTCAAGAAGAAATAAAATGACAACGTGATTGTCTATTCAAGAAATTGAATTTGTAATGAAAACCTTTCAACAAAGAAAGCTTCAGAACCAATGATTTCATTGGAGAATGTCACCAAACAATTAAGAACAAAATCAAATCTATTCTTCACAATCTTTTCAGGAAAATAAATCGGGGGAAAACTTCTCAACTCATTATAGGAGGTCAGATTTATCTTGATACCCAGACTAGACAAAGTCATAACAAGAAAAGAAAACTAAGACCAATATGCCATATGACCACAGATGGAAAAATTCTCCATAAAAACCCAATGTAATCCACCAATATATCTAAAGGATAATATATCACAACTAAATGGGAGTTATTCCAGGAATGCAAGGCAAGTTCAATCTCAGAAATATCAGACAGTGTGATTTGTCATAAAGCCGTAGATCTGCATACCACAAAGAGTGAATTTTACTGTATGTAAATGTTTAGAAGCCTCCTCCTCCTCTCCCCCACCCAAGATGGAAAGCATGTTGTGACCAATGAATCCACTTGGAAATGGATGGCCTAACCACTCTGAAAGTGGTGAGAAAGAAAGCTAAGATAGTGCTTTGACTAGATACTGTTAAATTAAAGGGGGAAAAAAAAAGAAGAACAGTCCTCTAGTTGATAAATTTGCTTCTTAAACAGATGCTGGCTATAAATCCTAAAACTACTTTACCTGTACAGTAGAGTTGAAAAAGCAAGCAAAATTACTGGAAATGAGATGGGTTTTTCAATGACTTAGAAAGAAGATAATCAAAAATGCAAGAGAACACTATGATGTTGGAACAACCAAAAAGAACAAGTAAACTAAATAAACAAATGTTTTTCTTCCTCTGTCTTCCTGCCTGCCTACTGGCCTTCATTGCTGCCTACACCTTTTCTTTAAAAAAAAATATAAAAAATAAAAAAGAATGAAGTTAGGCCCTTACTTCACATATTAAACAAAATTAACTCAAAATGGACCAGACACCTCAATGTAAGAGGAAAAAAAACTTTAAAACCCTTAAAAGAAAACATAAATGTAAATCACTGGTGACCTTGGATTTGGCACGAGAATTTTAGATATGACTTCAAAAGCATAAGCAACAGAAGAAAAACATAGATAAATTGGATTTGATCAAAATTAAGTATTTTTGTACTTCAAATTAGAGTATGAAGGAAGTGAAGAGAAAATTCAAATGGGAGAAAATATTTGCAAATCATATATGTAATAAGGACCTATAATTAGAATAAAGAATTATTACAGCACAATAATAAAAAGACAACTAATTTAAAAATGAAGGAACTGAATTCACATTTCTCCAAAGAAGACACATAAATAACCCATAACCACATGAAAAGATGTTAATATCATTAATCATTAATAAAATGCAAATCACAGCCACAATGAGATACCACTTCCTATCTACTCGGATGTTTAGAATAAAAAATACAGATAACAACAAGAGTTAATAACAAGAAATAAAATCAAGAGTGTGGAGAAATTAGAACCCTTAAAAGATAGAGTTTTTTTTGGTTTTTTTGGAGGAGGTGGAGGAGGTGACAGTTAAATTTTAAGAGCTAACTTGACTGGGTCACAGATGCCCAGACATACCGTGGAACATTATTCTGGTTGAGCCTGTGAGGATGTTTCTGATGACGCCAGCATTTGAATGTGGACTGAGTAAAGCAAGGTGCCCTCCCCACTGTGGGAGGGGCCCATCCAATCTGTTGAAGTCCTGAGTGAAACAAAAAGTTGACAAAGAGTAAATTCTTGCCTGACTGATGAGCAGAGACACATTCTTTTGCTAACTTTGGAAAACTTGGCTTTTCTTGGGTCTCTGAGAGGCTATGCGATGGCCGGGCCCGTAGTAAATCCATGGCAGCATGGGCCTGCACAAAAGAGCACATCAACTGTCCACTTGTCACTTACTTTTCAGAATGGTTCCAGGTGAAACCATTCCATCAGGGGCTGAACATGAACAGTCGATCAGCACACTAATGAAAATTCTTTCAGGTTAAGAACTTCCTCAGAGGAACCCAGAAGTCCCATCCAGCTTGAACCACTTTGAAGCCCTGTGTAGAGTTGTCCCCCGCACCCCGAACCGCCCCCCACACACCTACTAGATCCTTGGAGTTTTTCTTTCTCATTAAAATGTCATCAGCATGTTAACTTTCATTCCCCCTGGGCCATGACAGATCGACACTGACCATGAATGGTGGGGAAAGAGTTGGCAGCCTTTTTCCCAGAATTCTCCACCTATTTCCAGAAAACACTAGCATGATGTCCACATTCCTACCTCCCGGAAACTTAAACTGCATATAGACCTCATGCTTTCATCGGTAAATGGGCTTCTCATTAGAACTCTCAGGGATTAATGGCTTTGGCATTAAACTTTCTCTTCAGATTGTCAGCGCTTGAGTCTTCATTTTGTACTTAGAGTGAAGGTCTCAAGGACACGTCCCATTAACAGGTGGCTTTTAGACGACAACACCTTAAACCACTGGCTTGCCTGGATTTCTGGCCTAGGACTCATCTGGAACTCTCCATCACTCTCCTGGGTCTCCAGTTCCCCAAATGCAGATCTTGGAACTTCTTAGCCCCCTAGGTGTCTGAGCGAATTCCTTGCATCTCTATAGAAGACCTTGGTTCTGTTTCTGTGGGGAACACTCAAATTATTCTAAAAGTGATTGTGATGAGGGCTGCACAATTGAAAACTAGGGGTGAATTATATGGTATGTGAACACAGCTCAGTAAAGATGCTACAAGTGAAATAGATTCACCTCCACAAAATTAAACTCCGCACCTATGTCACCTCCATGTGAACACCCAGGGAAGGGTCTGGAAAGCCTTTCCTGTTTATTCCCTATAGTAGGAACCCCACTATATAGGGAGCACTTTCTCTATGTGTCTTAAGGTTAAACACAATAAATTTAGTCCTTAGACAATCAAGGGAGGTACCTACTATTATTGTCCCCATTTTATACATGCAAATTCAGTCACAGAGAGGGTGAGAAATGTGTCCAGTGTTTATCATTGGCAACAAATACTCACAGCTAGTGCATAGCAGCCTGGTTCCAGAGCCGGTTCTGTCTACATATTTTTTATTTGAATTTTCATCACAAAGAAGTACTGGTATGTGTCATTTTGAAACTTTACTTATATCTTAATTATGTGAGCTAAGCAATACAGTTCACTCAATATTATCAAAGGAATCATCAATCCATGAAAATTAAGCTGTTGCCATGTTCCAATCCACAGTCACAAGTCAAAGAAGTTATCCAGTTGAGGGGAACTCAGGCACTGTCCTCAACACCCCTAATACTTTCCTTTATCTTGTGTCTCTTAAAAGCACCTTCAGGCCCCTAAAACTTTTGCATTAAAACAGTGGTTTTCAGTTTAAGGTTTAAGGCAAGCCCTAAAAACCTTTTTAAAATAGCAGCTTCAATATTTTTGATCTTTAGTTTTCTTTGTACCCTTAACATTGCTGAGACTCCAAATAAGCTCTTATTTATTTAGATTACATCTATCAATATTTGATCTATAAGGAGTTTATCTGAGAAAAATTACAACTATTTTAATTCATTTTAATGTAACAATAACACACCTTACAGGTTAACATATATTTGAAGCTATTTACAATGTAAAACAAAATGTAGTGAAGAGATGGCATTATTTTACAGTTCTGGAGACCTCTTTATGTTGTGCTTAATAAAAGACAACTGGCTTGTCATATCCTTGCATTTCATCTGCTGTGACAAGTTATATTACTTGAAGTATTTGAATAAAATCTGTCTTCAAACAGATATGTAAGTGGAAAAGGAAGGAGCATTTTAGTAGCTTTTTCCAGATAACTGTGAGTAGTCTTCTATGATACCACACCAAAATTGAATAAATGTAATGTGAACTCTGAAGTCACGTTAATGAACTTTCCCTACTTTGTTACATTAAAATATATGGATATATCTCGCCCTTCAGTGCATTATGCAGTGGCATTCACAAAATATTAGTTCACCAACTTATGCAAATCTTCACGATGTTGACATAGTTTATTATACAACAGCAAAAAATCATATTTATGAATATAACCACTGTTCCACCAGAAAGTTTTTAAATACTGAAAATCTGCCAAGTGTGTGAGGTAAATACAACTCTTCCAAAATGAGAGTTTTCATTTAAAAATGCCGATTTTTATCACTGACCACAGATATTGTCAGTTGCTTTTCTTGAGGTGTCAGGTTCACTTTATACATTTTCAAGAAAATATCTGTCAAAAAACCAATCTGAATAAGCAAAACTCACCGGCCAGTTATTTTCTGGAGTAAAAAATGGGGTCCCCTAAAAAGCATGGCCATGAGAGCTGGCAGGCCCAGAAATCACATGAGCACCTTTTCTCACAACAACCAATGTATCTCAGAACATGGCAGACATGCTTTCTGCCGAATTCCCATTTCCTCACACAAAATACGGGGAAAAAAAAAAAAGTGTACTTTCAACTGCCCAGACTTAATAAAGTCAATGTTTACTGCTTCATTAAGAACTATCTCAGTTTTGGAGTTTTAACATCATAGTATAAATATGAAAACAGATTTGACTGCCTGAAAGACCCCCACCCAGAGGGATCTGTGAACCACATGTTGAGAACTGCTACTTCACAGCCTTTGAAAGGATAGATAAGATGTCCAAAAACTTCACACTGAGCTATCCAATCAAGATAATATAATCGATTAAAAAAAAAAAAAAAAAAAAAGAGTCCACAAATACCTAATATGTTCCAAGCAGCATTTTCCCCACCCCTTGAGGATTAATTGTGTTTGAGGAAACAAGAAATGGATAAATACCTGGCAAGTCTGTAAAGGACAGAAGCAGGATGGCGGAGGCAGGGACTCCTGAATGGAGGGTGGTGGGATGGAAGCCTCTGGAAGAGGTGAGACACTGAAGGGAGGCAAGAAGATGAAGGAGGCCCATTCACAACCAAGAAACAAGCAGGAAGCATAGCAAGTGCAAATGTCCTGAGGTAGAAGTAACATGGCATTTTTACTGAACAGAAGGAGAGTAGGACTTAAACCTGGGCCTCTTTCTCTTTTCTGGCCTTCCTCACTGCCCAGGGGTGCTTATCACCCAGTGGCTTCAAGGTCTTGTGCTTCAAAGAATGTCTGATGACCCATTAATGCTTTTCTTCAGTTAACCCTCCCTAAGCTCCAGATTCACACCCTCAGCCAACATCACCCCTTGACCTTCTAACAGTCAAATGTTCAAAAATGAGGCGGTATGCCTCAGTCTAAGTCTAAAGATGCTCCAGAAATGAACCACCTCAGCAAATGAATCAAGCCATTACCAATTAAGTCATCTTTGGGTGGAGTTAGGCGAATGCTCCTATCAGAACTGCAAAACCTCAAAATATCCCTACCACATCAATCAAAATCAACCAAGTTACAGAGGGCCAGAACTGACCTGCAAAAAAAATGTTTTTAAAAGTCAACAAGCCCAGTGCCTTGGAGAAAGGAAAAGAGAGGAGCTGCTTCTGGGGCGGGTGAAATTGACTACTGGGAACTCAGGCTGATGCCATAATTACAATTTCTGCAGCTCTTTGGGACTGCCCCGTTGGGTCTGGCACGACTATAAGGTACCATGTATTTGTGCAGTCCTGGAGATCAGCAACCACAGTCCCAGGCCTGAGGGGCAGCCTGAGACCCCGTCCTCTGAGAAGTCAGAATACGGTGTTCCTCTGATCGCTCCCTCCCTGGAGTTTTAATATTTTGATTAGAGTCACGCTGCGGGGATCCAAATCCGCTCTACCAAGCTCCTGTGACTTTGAACCTCACTAGACCAGGCCAAGCAAGCCCTTCTAGAATCTGTGCGACGGCTGGAGAGTAAGCGAGCGACTGTGAGAGGCGCTGAGCACCGCGTGAGCTCCGCAGCTCGCCGAGGAAATCGACGCGGAGCGCCCCAGCTGGCCCTCCCCTACGCAACTGCCCGAGAACACTGCTCCTCTCTCCCCTCTTCTTAAGGGTGGTCTCCAATCGGCAGTCCCAGACAATGGACCCCACCGCCGACGTTTCCCACGACCCCTAGCGCACCGCGGCAAATCGGGAGGCCCGCGGATCTCTGGTGAATCTCATTTCTGCTCCCAAGACCACGTCCCTGAGTCTGAGGGAAGGAGTCGGAGAGCTGGCCAGTGCCTCGCTCCAACTGGCTGGTTCCGGAGACCCAGCTACAAGGGTCGTAGGTGCTCTTTCTCCCCGCAAAAAAAGGAGAATGATGAACTAAAAAAGGGCCGGGGTAAAACGGGAGCTGAAGCGCTCATTCAAGGCACCGCTGGGATTCGAACCCAGGATCTCCTGTTTACTAGACAGGCGCTTTAACCAACTAAGCCACGGCGCCGCCCGCACGAATACCGCGAGAATTGGTCTCTATTACTAATTAATTCATCAGCCGTGCGCGTGCGCACAGAGTGTGCTAGTAGCAGGCGCATGCGCAATTGGGAGCGTTCACACCGGCTGCGGAGACTGAAGGGTTGGACGCGGAAGCCGGAAGTTCAGAAGACTGGCGGCTGGGTGAGCGGGGGTTGTTAGACGTTCGGGTCTCTAGGGTTCTCCGGGGGTGGAGCCCCATCTTTGGGCTATTTTCGCGCAAGGTCCAGGTCTGCTGCCCGTCAGAACTGGCGTCGGAAAGTCCCCCGAGTTGTCCCACCGGCCGAGCCCCGCCCGCGCCTGAGATCGCGAGCTGCGGGTCTGCTCCCCAGGGCGACCTGCTAGGCGCGCGCCCCGCCGCGGTCCCGCGGCCACTTCGCGCCGTTGCCGTCGCGCCCGCAGCCTGACCGGCGGCACGAGAACCTTGCTCGGCAAAGAGTCCGGCGGGTGCTAAAGGGGCCTGAGCAGATACCGAGGACCGGCAGGGCGCTCCCCATGTCCCCGGGAAGATTTTTGCTGCCAGAGCAAAGCAGGCCCTTCCCACCCACCCAGGTTTCTCAGCTTGCTCCTCCCGGGTCTCCTCACTCAGGCACATCAGCCACTTTGTCCCAACACTTTATAGAGGACTTCTGCGCAACAAAAAATCAAATACTCCTGATCCGTTCGCCCAGCAATTCCTCCAGTGGGAGAGTCTCATCCACAGAAACATTGTCTGCAAAAATACATGTGCAGGAAGTTCACTCCACTACATGTAATAGCAAAACAGCAAACAAACAAGAAACACGTGCTCAGCAACTGAGACGCAGCCCAGCGGTCCCCACTGCCGTGGGCAAGATCATGCAGACCGCTGGCAGTGCAACTTTGCCTCGAAAGACAGCCCGTTTGCAGAAGAGCTTGCAGTGGGTTTTGACTCGTTCATACATCACTCGTGTAAATTAATGGATAAATACTGAACAGCCAGCCCAGGTCTGAGCAGTCATCAGAGTGACGACTAAGGACACCAGCACCCAGCATGGAACTACCCAAGTAATGACTTCCAGGTGCTGGACAAGACCATTGGGTGCCAGTCAAATGACACGAATCAGTTCAATTAAATGTGTTAAACTGACCAAGGGACATATTAATGTTATAGAAATCATACTAAATGGAAAAAGGAGCCCTTTGTGTTTGTTCATTGAAAGCTTTGACATTGTTGATGTTATATTGTGGAAGCAGGAAGGCTGTGTGTGTACATGAAAAGCCTGAGGTGGAAAGCATGAAACATTGTGATGAAAAGTGCCCACCACCTACCTTGCTCAGGAGAGGGCTGCCCTAGAACACAACGCTAGAGTTCAGAATGTGTTCCCAAAATGAGACAACAGAAATACCAGAATATTAAGCTTGCAATTAACAAAAATGCTTCTAGAATTAACATGCACACTTGTTTTCCAAAGGAATCTAGATTTATTCTGCACGAAATAGTGTTTGGTCTCCAAGGGTGCTATGGAGCTGAGGAGGGATGCAGCATGGCAGTGGGAGCCTTATCAGGACTTGGGCCCTTCCCCAGGCTGACAGCCCCACCCAGTCCCAGAGAGGTCCCAGAGAAAGGTCTCTGCAGGGTCCAAAAGCTACATGAGAGGTGGCTTGTGCTCGTCACTCAGAGGGCCTGGTGGCCATCAGTTATCACTAGCCAGGCTGCTCTGCTCGGTCAGGGAGCTCTCGGTCTCCAAAAAGGACGATGAGGTCTCCGTGGACAAGTCTTCGGCACCCATCCGGCAGAAGACACATTTAGTGACAGTTTCCAAAAAGAGGTCACTTTCATAGATAGAGAAAGGTTTGTCACATTCTTCGCACTGAAATGAAATATTTTAAAAGGAGAAAAGAGGTGCTGGTCAGAGGGGATCCAGGATTAGGGTTACTCTCTCACCTGATCCAACCACCTGGGGCTGGGCCAAGGGGAGAGCAGCCTCTCCTCTCTGAGGTCTCTAACTCCACAGGTGGAAACTGCAATTCTCTTCTCCCCACCCCCCATGCCAAAAAAAAAGGATATGCAGGTAGTGCAGCCAGCTGCTGACCCTGCCTGGGGGTCCTGGAGGTAGGAGTGACAAGCCACTTGTCAGTGGAAAGGACAGGGCGGGTGACTAACCCTACGTGCTGCTCTATGCAGAGCAAAACTAAGGAGCACATGCTAACTCGCTGACTTTCTGGGAACACCTGTTACAGAGCCTGAGAAGCAAATAAGTAAAGTTTCTGAAAAAAAGGGACATTTACTGGGGGGGGGGGTCATCTCAGAGCATATTTCTGGCCAGAGCACACAGAGAATGGTGCACAGGGCGGCACAGGGCACGGGCCGCACCCATTTCACACGGGCCAGTGAAGCAGCACCCCGGGGTGGGCTCTCCCATGGCAGCACAGTGCCTGGGATGAACCTGTATGGCAGCAGGCCCCTGCCTGGCACTCCAACCCCCTGCACTTTGCCACCCTTGGCTGTTCCAAGGCACTGAGGCCCACTCTGAGGCAGGCGAGGCCCATTCTGGGCAGGCCCTCTGGGAAATCCAGCCTCTGAGGTTTCTCATCAGCTGGGAGCAGATTAAACGCAAAAGGCTTCTCTTTGCTCCGGCTTCAGGTAAGTCTTTTTTTTTTTTTTCTTTAGCAAGAAAGAAATTCAAGCTTTACCTACCTTTTCTACAGCACGGTGACCCGACCCCAGAAAACCAGGCTGAGAGAAGCCAGCTCCTACTGGCTGCTGCCTGACAGGGCCAGGTCATCTGCATCTCCATGGGTCATCTGCGTCCGGGGCCTAAGGGCCAACGTGACCACAGAGCCCGTGAGGACCAGCCGGCCACAACCCTGGGCCAGTTGTCCCCATTTCCCTGGCCCCGTCTTTTTCTCTTTTGACCAATATAAGCATTTTTATTATGTGCATACATTATAACTTTGTAACTATATTTTAATTTGCAGTCACATTCACGTTTATATACTTTTAAATTGTCTGAACTTTTAAAATAAGAACGTCATTTATTTCATGTAAATTCTTTTTAAGTATATATTTCTAAATATACATGTATTTATATATAATATATATACTATATATTGTTCAAAGATCTATATTGATATAGTATTTTTATGTTTTGACAAATACGATATTTTGACCACCCCAAATCATGGGTTTTGGGAAGCTAAAGGATTCATTATAGTTTCGTTTTGATTTGTTTTTAATGTCAGTTTCCTTTATTTTTTTTACAAGATTTTTTTAATGAAAACATGGAAAGTTTACATATAATGTGAATTACATCGGGGCACTAACTATCAGAGGGTTGAGTGCTCTAAAATGCACCCTGGGAATGAGAGCTAAGTATTGAAGAAAGGAACACATTGAAAAGATGGAACCTTTCCCTAAGGTTGGGATTCTTATCACCTGGAGAAGGTGTAATTGTTGTCCCTTGGTGATGAAGAAAGTCACTGTGTTGTCTTGGGTCAGGACTAGTTCATGGAAAGTACACAGAAGCTGGCAGGCAAGAAAGGGACACTTCCACCTGGTTGTTGACGAGTTGTACTGATGAACAAGGACGGGAAGCAAGAAACTGTGCTGGAGGTTTTAATTTAACCAAGGCTGGCAGATGGCACCCAGTATGGTGTATTCGCTGTCTTATGTTTTTCTGTGGGGTTTCTTTATGCTTTACAGAGCATCCTTTAATAGTTTTTTTGCAAAGCCGGTTCTGTGGTGATAAACTCTAACTTTTGCCTGTCAGAAAAGGTTTTTATCATTCCTTCAGTTCTTAGTGATAGTCTTGTGGGATGTAGTATATAGGTTGAACCTCCTTTTCTTTCAGGACTTTGAATATATTATGCCATTCCCTTCTGGCCTGTAGAGCTTCATGTGAGAAGTCCACTGACAATCTTATGAGGACTCCTCTGTATGTGAGGCGTTTTTCTCTGGCTGCTTTTAATAGTCTTTCTTTATCTTGTATTTTTGACATTTTGATGATGATGTGTCTTGGTGTATTTATGTTTGGGTTTCTTTTATTAGGAACTCGTTGAGCTTCCTGGATCTGGAAGCTTGCTTCATTCTTCAAATTGGGGAAGTTCTCATCTATTATTTCTTCAAATATGGTTTCTACCCCCTTTTCTCTCTCTTCCTCTGGGACCCCTATGATATGAATATTGTTCCTTTTGATGTTATCCCAGAGGTCTTGAAAATCTGTCTTCATTTCTTTGAATTTTTTTTATCTCTTTGTTGGTCCGCTTGATTGAGTTCCTCTGTCCTATCTTCCCAATCACTGATTCTTTTGGAAGCTTCATTCATCCCATAGTGGAATCCCTCTACTGAGTTCTTTAATTCAGCCATCGTACCTCTTACCTGTTTGATGTCTTGTTTTAATTCTTGTCTTTGCTTCCTGACATTCTCGTTTACTGCCTTTACTGATTTCTGGATTTCCATGAATATGTTAATCACCGTTACCCTAAATTCCTTTTCAGGTAATTTACATAGTCTGCCGTATTCAGATTTTCCCCTGGGTTTTTGGTTGGATCCATCTTCACATGTATTTTTCTGTGCTTTTTCTCTATTCAGCATTCTGTGTATATTTCTGAGGGTTTGGTTTCCCTGGCTTTGCATAGGTTTGACTCGTCCAGGATTGGCAATCAGGCTGCAGTTTCGCTTCTACCCACAAGGTGGTGCTAGCGGGTAGCACTGAGGCTTCGGACTGCTTCTCACTGAAACCCTGAGGGTGGGGGTATCTGACTGGTGGGATTTCTGCTTGGTGGACCCCAGGCTTTGACATGAAATGGCTGCGGGAGGGGTTTGACTTGGCTGATTTCTGCTTATGGCTGCATCCAGTGTAATTTCACCACGTGGGCTCCAGCTCAGCTCCCAGTGCGCTGACTCTCCCCTCACCCCTTCCCAAGTCGGTCCTCCATGGCTCCTCATCCCAGCTCCACTGGGCCCCTCTCACTGCCTCCTCTCCACTGCACGTCCAGAGACTCCCGAGCTCTGTCCCAAATCCAAATCAGTGGCTTAGCTGAGAACCACGTCAGGTGCCGTCACCCACGTTCACCTGTTCTGTCTCCAGCTGAAGTGCCAGTCGTTTCTTGGTGTTTGTCTCAGGAAAATAGGTGATTTTTTTTTTTTCGTCTTTTTTGACGTCTGTGGGAGCAACCCGAAAATGCATCCTATCGAGTCACCATCCGGATGTTGATCCCTGGCCCCATCTAACTTTAACTCTGCAAGTTCCACGTCCCACCGTGGTCTCTGTGGGACCCACCTGTCACCTCTCTGCACCACCCCCCGGGTGCCATTCCCGAACTAATTATCCCCAGAAGCAGTGGCTCCAGCCGGAGCTTGTGAGGAGACAACTGAGGCTGCTCCACGATTCCAAGGGAAGAGGACTCCTAAGGGCCCAGCCTCTTGAAGTGGCACCAGGTGTTTGCACCTCAAGGCCCCAGCAGGGACAGGCCTCCACTGCCCAGAGCTACCTCTGTGGCTAGTCCTGCTGCCCCTGGTGAAGCAGAAGAGGCGCCCACTCTACTAGCAAGATCTCCCACTAGAGAAGCACCTGAGCCCCTTCAGTGGGAAGTGGGGTGCTGGGGGACGACCCAGGGTGGGGTCTGCTGCCAGAATGAGGGAGACCCACCAGTGTCCAGCTCTGTCTGCAGTCATCCCTCCCCGGCACTAGGGCCTTATCTCCTCCCCGCCCCCTCACCCCTGCACACCAGGCTCGCTTCTTCCTCAGGGTTTCCACACTGGCTGTGCCTTCAGCTGGGAAGTTCTTGCCCTAAACCTCTGCGGGGCTTCCTCCATCACTGCCGTCAAGCCTTCAAGCGAACATCACCTCCATGAGACCTGTCCTGACCATCTGTGAGATGTTACAAGCTCCAGCACTCCCGCTCCCCTCTCTTATGCTATTTTCCTCCAAATTACTTACTGCTGTGTGACCTACATATTTTTCTTCTTTCGTGAGTCAGTATCTCCCCTTTTAGATTATAAGGTCCCTTCAGGCAAGACTTTTCATGTTGGTTCCCAGTATCCTTTTATTATTAATTTATTCATAGAAGAAATTAATTTGGAGAAAGAATAATGAAAGCTTTCATTGGACATAATTTAACTCAATACCCACCTGTTTCACCTTCAATCCCAGGGCCTTTTTGCACTCAATAACCAGAGGAATTTGGTCAATTTCTTCAATATTCCATAGTCTTAAGGTTTTGTCCTAAAACAAGTTAAACAGTAAAGCAGCAGTCACCAGGTGGCTCCGTCAGCCAGTGGGGAATCCAGAAGGGGCTCATCGCACCTGTAGAGGAGCAGTTAGGGTGGCTACTTGTCCTAGGTTCTCTGACCCCATCTAACTTTAGCCCTGCAAGCCCCACATCCCACTGTTGTCTCAGAGAACTCCTTTCAGCATCCTAAAAGTCCCAATTTTTAGCAACAAGTGTGGAAGTTTGGGGAGAAAATACAAAACACATATGGCAACCCCCTCACCCCCCCCAAAGGAGCTGAAAGTAAAACTATTTTAATGCCAAAAAGATATGCATAGAACAACCACCTCCCGTAGTTGCTGACCACCTGCTGACCATTTGCAATCATGGAAATCCATTATTGCGATTCACTCCTAGAGACGTACTTAGGTATTCAACGTAACTGCACGGTAAGTGTGTCTGTCAGCTGTCCTCCTTTGATTTTTTCTGTGCATTCTCTGTTGTGTTGTTTTTATTTGTTTTAAAGAGAAGGAGGGAGGGAAATGCATGTTTATTTAGTTAGTTGTTTGTCGCTGCCCACATGGAGAACCTGGGACCACGGACCTCACATGATTCACACTGCAGCCGTCTCGGCTGCCTCTGCCACACGGGCATGCCCACTGTTGTGGTTTGTATCAGGATGGAGTTAGGAGAACATTTTAACATTGCCAATATTGTGATCATGTCTTCTAGGAGTTCAGATAATGAAAATGAGAACAAATTCAAGACCAATGGCAGACACCACCAAAAAGGGAGGCTGAATAGGTGTGCTTAAGGGCAGATAGGCAAACAAAACTAGAGTGGGGGGGGGGCGTAAATAAATCAGGACAATGTATATTCACAAAATAATTTGGGATTGAGTATGGTCAAGAAGGGCTTGGAAAACATATATATTGAATCTTGCAAGTCTGGAATGAAACAAGTTCCTCTAAATTAAGTTTTCCATCTTCTTAAAAGTCATTAATGTGAAAGAATATGAAAAAGAAATTGGAAAAGAAGTAAAACTATTTGAATATTATATAACCTTGCATTAGAAAAGCCTAAAGAATTTACTGAAAAGCCTGCAGAACTAATATGGAAGTTTAGCAAGGTTACAGGACATACAATCAGTACATAAAAAATCAAAAAAAAAAATTTAGAGAGGAAGGCAGACAGGCAGCAGGTGGGAAGGAAAAGAAAAAGAAACATTTAGCCATCCATTTAGTTATTCATGTTGGTTATCCTCCCTGGTCTCAGGCCCGGAACCCAGGTCCTTGGGGTGTATGTGGACTTATCCCCAAGCACGGGCTTAACACCTAAGCCACCAGGGCATGCCTCCATTGCATTTATATAGACTGGCAATGAGCAATCTGTAAGTGCAATTAAATAATTACACCTAGAATAACCTCAAAACTCAAAAAACTAAAAAAAAATTCCACTTAGAATAACATCAAAACTCAAAAAATGCTTAGGAATGAGAAATCCAAGACTAAAATATAAAATATATTATTGAAATAAGCTAAAGAAGACAAATAAATAAAAATATATGCCATATTCCATGTATCAGAAAACTTAATATTGTTAAGATGTCAGTACTCCACAAAATGATCTACAGATTCAACACAATCCCTAGGAAAATCCCAATGGATTTCTCTACAGAAAGCTGACAAACTAATCCTCAAATTCTGTGAGAACTCAAGGGACCCATAATAACAAAATAGTCTTGAACAAGAAGAATAATGTTGGAGGACTCACACCTCCCTATTTAAAACTTACTACACAACTACATTTGTAAAGACAGTGTGGTACGGGCATAAGGATAGACACATAGGTCAATGGAATAGAATCGAGAATCCAGAAATAAGCCCTCACATTTATGCTCAATTGGTTTTTGACCAGGGTGCCAAGAGGTAAAGCTATAAAAATTCTAAGAGAACGTAAGTGTAAATCATCATGACCTTGAATTAGGCAATGATTTTCTAGCCATGACACTGAAAAACACAAGCAACAGAAGAAAAAATAAACTGAACTTCATCAAAATTGAAAACTTTTGTGCTCCAGAGAACATGCATCAAGAAAATGAATGGCCAGTAAGCACTTGAAAAGATGCTCAATGTTTTAGTCATCAGGGAAATGTAAATCAAAATCACAAGGTACCACTTCATAACCGTTTAGATGACTACAATAAAAAAGATAATAGTACAACACCCATGTGGCTTGAGTGTCTGAAGTAGCTGAGATGCAGATCATATAAAGCCCAAGGACCAAGGTTCATAGCTTGGGACTGGGAAGAATAACCAACATGAACAACTAAATGGATAGATAATGTTTCTTCCACCTCTCCCTGCCTGCCTGCCTGCCTGCCTGCTTGTCTTCATTCCTACTTTCTTCCTCTAAATAAATAAATTGTAAAAAAAATAACTTGTTCATGGATATTCATAGCACTATTATAGTAACCAGAAGATGTGAAAATTCCATTTCCATGAACAGATGAATAGATAGATAAATGTGGCATAGTCATACAATGAAATATTACTAGGAGTAAAAAGAAATAAATACTGATAGATATTATAAAGTGAATAACCTTGAAAACAGTATGCTAAGAAAAATAAGTTATTAACAAAGGACCATGTATTCTATGGTTACATTTATCTGGACTATCCAGAGTAGCCAAATTTATAGAAACAGAAAGTAGATTAGTGGTCCTAGCTAATGCAATAAGACAAGGGGTAAAAAAGGTACACAGACTGGGAAAGAATAAATAAAACTATCCTTACAGATGATTGTCTATGTAGAAAATCCAAGAGAATCAGCAAAAATCTCTTGGAATTAATAAGTGATTACAGCAAATTTGTAGGATACAAAATTCAAATTACTTTTCTATATGCCACCAATGAATAAGTGAAATTTTAATTAAAAACACAGTACCATTTAGGTTATTCCCCCACAAGTTAAGTATAATTCTAACAAAATATGTACAAGATGTTTATGGGGAAAACTATAAAACTGATGAACAAAATCAAGTAGCTAAATAAATGGAGGGCTAGTCCATGGCTAAACGTTATCAAGATGTCAGTTCTTCCTAATTTTATCTATAAAATCAATATAATACCAATTAAAGTTCCATCAGGTTATTTTGTGAATATTGACAAACTGATTCTAAAGTTTGCATGGATAGGAAAAAGTAACCGACACAGTAATGGAGAGAGACAGAGCTGTAGTACTGATGCTATCTGATTCTAAGATTTACTCTAAAGCTACAATGATCAAAACAGTGTAGCATTGTTGAAAGAATACAAAATAAATCAATGGAATAGAATAGAGTCCAAACAGACCCAAAATAATCGACTTCTTTTTGACAAAAGAGCAAAGGAAGTGGAATGAAAAAATGGTAGTCTTTTCAATCCATGGTGGTGAACAACTGGATATTCACATACAAAATAGAAACTTCAAAACTATAAAACACCTAGAATTAATATAGGAGTTAATTTAGATGACCTTGGGTTTGGTGAGGGCATTTTGGAGGCAACACCAAAGGAATGACCCATGAAAGAAATAACTGAAAAGCTGAACTTCATGAAAATTTACATTTTGTTTCTGCAAAAGAGACTGTCAAGAGAATAAAAAGAAAACCACACACAGGGAGGTGATATTTGCAAAAGATAAAGGACTATTAGCCAAAGTATACAAAGAACTCTTAAAACTCAGCAATAAGATAATGAACAGCCCAATTTAAATATTAACCAAAGACCTCAAAAGACACCTCATCAAAGATAAACATATGATAGATAAACATCAAAATATTTTCCACATCATATATCACCACAGTTGTGCAAGTGAAAATCACAATAAGATATCTCTACAACCATATTAGGATGGCTTGAATCCAAAACCCTGACAAAATCAAATACTGGTGAGGACGTGGAGCAATCGGAACTCTTATTCATTGCTGGTAGGAGTAAAAAATGATACAGTCACTTTGGCAGTTTCTTACAAAACTAAAATTACTATTACCATCAAATCTAGTAGTCATGCTCTAGCCAAAGAAGTTGAAAATTTATGTCCACACAAAAACCTATCCATAGATGTTTATAGAAGTTTTATCCATAATTGCTAAATTGTGGATGCAACCAAGATGTCCTTCGGTGAGTGAATGTAAATAAGCCATGATTCATTCAGATCACGGAATATTATTTGGCAATAAAAAGGTATAGTTTTGTTAGAACAATTCCTAGGGTAAAAAAAAAAATTGAGATAAGACTGCTTCGGTGGTTTTAAAAAACTACCAGAGAAGGAAAGATAATTTTTAAAAAGTATATTGTCGATTTTTTTACTAAACTAACTTATTTGGAATCCGACTTCACTATCACAAGCTCAGATTACACATGTATTTCAAAACCATTTTCATTTTCCTTAAAGGGATTTAACATGATGATAGCCAATGTGCTTCTGAGTGTTTAAAAGCAAATGTTTTAGACATGGATATCCTACAGGATTAATTTACCATGAAAAAAGTATGATTGACAAGTACCCAATCTACTAAAATAAGCTTGCAGACTTAGTACATTTGGACATTTTTGGAGAGAAGGAGCTAATCTTTATAAAACTAAAATTTTGTTGTTGCTAGTAAGTAAAATCCTAAATATGCCCTTCCTTTAGCTTGATATCATCACATTTGGCTGACATCAGGTATTGGTTAAATGTGGACTTGAAAGGAGCAGAACTTTAGGTCAAAGAGAATTTTAAATCTGACAGTACTTCATGTTGACACTACATGAAAAAAAGATATCCTAAAGACTGATGGTAGTTCTGAGAATAATTATAATTATTGGAAAAGAAACAGAAACATCAAAATAATGTACTATAGAAATAGGTCATAGTTGGACTTTTTCTGTTGTGGTAAAATACACATAATATTTATCACTTTGCCTATTTATAAGTATAATTCAGTGACATTAAATATATTCACAAGGTTGTGTCACCATCATCACCCAAAACCTTTTCATTGTCCCCCAAAAAAAACATATCCATTAAACATTGACTCTACATTTGTGCCCCTCCCCCACCATTGTACTTTTTATGACTTAACTACTCTAGGAACCTCATACAAGCAGAATCATATGGTACTTGTCCCTCTGTAACTGGTTTATGTCACTTAACATAATGTCCTTGAGGCTCATTCATGTAGCATTATTTCAGAATTTCCTTCTCTTTCAAGGTTGAATAATATTTCATTGTATGGATGCACCATGTTTATCCATTCATCTGTTTATGGATTGCCTCCATCTTTTGGTTAATGCTGCTATGAACGTGAGTGTACAAATATCCCTGGATTTTCTGCTTTCTCTGCTTTTGGCTGTATCACCCCAGAAGTGGGGTTGCTAGGTCATCTGGTAGTTCTATGCCTAAACTTTTGAGAAACTGCCAAACCGTTTCCACAACAGCCTTGCCATTATACATTCTCATTATCAATGCACAAGGGTTACAACTTCTCCACATACTTTCCAACATTTGTTATTTTCCATTTTTTATTATAGTCCTCTTAGTAGGTGTAAAGTGTTATTTATGGTTTTGATTTGTGTTTGTCTATTGACTAAAATCATTGAGCATCTTTTCATAAGCATATTGACCATTAGTATGTCTTTGAGAAATGTATACTTAAACCCTTTTCCCATTTTTAAATTGGGTTGTTTGGGTTTTTGTGGTTGAGTTTTAGAAGTTGTATATATTCTTGATATTAATCCCTTATCAGAAGGTGATTTGCAGTTTTTTTCTCAGTAGCTGTCTTTTCACTCTTTTAAAATATCCTTTGATGTACAAAAGTTCTCAATTTTGATGAAGTCCACTTTATTTTTTATTTTGTTATGTATGCTTTTGGTTGTCATATTTATTAAATCATTGCTTAATCCAAAGTCATGAAGATTTTCCCCAATGTTTTCTTCTAAGAGTTTTATACTTTTAGCCTGAACATATGTCTTTAATACACTTTGAGTTAATATTTTTATAGTGGAAGGTAGGGATCAAATTTTATTTTTATGTCTGTGGATACCCAATTTTACCAGCACCATTTGTCCTAATTTCATTAAATGATTTTGAAACCTGTGTTAAAAAACAATTGACCGTATATGTGAGGGTTTACTTCTTTATTTTCTAGAATGTCTTGTTGATCTATATGTATATCTTGTTTTGTTTTTGATTTCTAATAAGTTTCAAAGTTGGAAGTGTAAGCACTTCAGCTGTATTCTTCCTGTACTAGATTATTTTGTCTATTTAGGGCTCCTTGCAATTTCATATAAACTTAAGGATTTCTTTTCTGTGAAAAAGGCTGTTGGTATTTTGACAGGAATTGTATTGACTCTATAGATCACTTTTAGTAGTATTGTCATTTTAACAATGTTAAATCTTCTTATCCATGAACATAGGGTATCTTTTCATTGATTTAGGTCTTCCTTAATTTCAACATTGTTTTGTATTTTCTATGTACAAGCTATGTTTCACTTCCTTGGTTAAATTTACTCCTAAATATTATTTTAAACTTATTATAAATAGAATTACTCTCTAAATTTTTCTTTTCAGATTGTTTGTTGCTGGTTTGTAGAAACACAAAATATATTTAGGTGTTGAACTTGTAAAACTTTGTTGCATTCACTTATTAGCTCTAGTAACTTTCTTGTGGGTTCTTTGAGATTTTATGTATATACAGTTATTCCATCTGTGAAAGAAGATGGTTTTACCTTTTCCTTTCCAAGTTAAAATTTCTTTTACTGATTTTTCTTTTCTAGTAGCTCTGACTAAAACAGTATAATGTAGAAATAGCTTCAGTGAAAATGAGCATTCTTGTTTTGTTTCTGATCTTGGAGAGAAAGCTTTTAGTCAGTCACCATTATGAGAGTAACTGTGTTTTTTTCATAAATAGTTTTTGTCATGTTGAATAATTTTCCCCTTTTCCTATTTTTCTGAGAGCTTTTTATCATAAAAGGATTTTAGATTTTGTCAAATGCCCTCTGTGTCAATTGAGTTGATCATGATTGTTTTCCTTTGTTCTATTAAGTGTGTTCTGTTACATTAGTTGATTTTCTTATGATAAACCATCATTGTATTCCTGGCATAGATATCACATAGTAATAAACATGGTGACTAACCATTTCAATGTACTTTTGGATTCTGTTCACAATCTGTTACTGAGTATAATTGCATGTAGATTCACAAAGATCTTCAATCTATATTACAAGGATCTATAATCTCTTTTCTTGTGATGTCTTTAGCAGCAGAGTTATGCTGGCCTTATTTAATGAGGTTATTACTGTTTTTATTAAATATGAGCAATATTAAGATGATTGAGCATTATAATCAAGTGAGATTTATCCCTGGAATACAGGGATAGTTCAGCACATACAAACCAATAAATGTGATGCACTGCATTGATAGAATGAAAGATAAAAATCATATGATCTCCTCAATAGATGCAGAAAAATAATACAAAATATAAATATTCTTTCATGATAAAAAGCCTTCAAATTGGGTGTAAAAGGAACACACTTCACATAATATAGGCCATGCGACAAACCCACAGCCAACCTAATACTCAACAATGAAAGCCTGAAATTTTTTCTCGAAGAACAGGAACACGATAATGGTGCCCAGTTTCACTATTTCCATCCAGCATAATATCGGAAGTCCTAGCAAGAGCAATCAAACAGGAAAATGAAATATAAAGTATCTAAATCAGAAAGGAAGAAGTACAACTGCCTGTTTTCAGGCGGAATCATGTAGAAAATTCTAGACCCCTCCAAAAATGTTCATTTTGTATTGCATTTGGAAGTTGCTTAGAGAGCAGATCTTAAAAGTTCTTATTACAAGAAAAAATTCAGAGCCCCACTCTGTGGCTTAGGCTAAGAAAAAAATTCTGTAACTATGTATAGTAACAAATGTTAACCAGATTTATTTAGTGAATCATTATGTTATATACCTGAAACTAGCATAATGTTGTCATACCTCAATTAAAAAATTAGAATTAATCAATATATTCAGTAAAGTTGCAGGATACAAAATCAACATACAGAAATCGATTGCATTTCTATACACTAACAACAGAATATCTGAAACAGAAAGAAAGAGAGCAGTTCCTCTAACCAAAACAATAAAATACTTAGGAATAAATTTAACCAAGGAGGTGACAACTGCAAGACTGTGATGAAATAAATCGAAGAAGAAACAAAAAAAAAATGAAAGCTGAATCATAAGAATGAATAATTTCTGGTGTGCCCGGTGGCTCAGGTCTTAGACCCATGTCTGGGAAGTGGTCAACATATAGCCCAAGGACTTGGATTTCAAGATCCAGGACTCGGGGAGCACCTGAAATGTACAATTAAATAAATAGAGAGGTTTCTTCCTCCTCTCCTTTCTGCTCGCTGCCTATCTGCCTTCACTCCTGCAGGTCTTCCTTCTTCTTTAAAAAAAAAAAAAAAAAGAATATTTTTAAATGGTCATACTATCCAATGTTATCTATAGATGCAATTGCTATCAAAATTTCAAAGGCATTGTTCACATGAATAGAAAAAAATTCTAAAACTTCATTGGGATCACCAAAGACCCTAATATAACCAAAGCAAACCTGAGAAAGTAAAACAAAGCTGGAAGCATCACATTTCCTGATTTCAAACTATACTATAAAGCTATAATAATCAAACCAGTATGGTATTGGTATAAAAATAGCCCAGAAATAAACTCTTACACATATGGTCAATACTACTACAAGGAAGCCAAGAATTCTTATTGAGAAAAGGTTAATTTTTTTAAATGATGTTTTAAAAACTGGATATGAATGAAACTGGACTACTATCTTGAAACCTTAAAGCTCCTAGAAGAAAATTAAGGATAAGGCTCCTTGATCTAGGCAACAATGTTTTGGATATGGCACCAAAATCACAAGTAACGAAAGCAAAAATTCTTATATGGGGCTATAGCAAACTAAAAGACTTCTGCACAGCAAAAGGAACAATCAATAACATGAGAATGCCTCTAATGGAATGGGGGGAAATAGCTACAAATCATGTCTGATAAGGTGCTAAAAACCAAGATACATAAGCCAACAAAATCCAATTAAAAATTGAACAGTAGAACTGAGTAGACAATTTTCCAAAGAAGATGTACAAATGGGCAACAGGTACATAATAAAGTACTCCATATCACTAAGCAGCAGGTTTTGAATGCATTTCCCTGATGATTAGTGATGCTGACCACATTTTCATGTGCCTGTTTGTCCATAACAAGAGGCAGGTTGATGAGGCTGTGGAGAAAAGGGGACCTTTGTACATTGTTGCTTTCCAGCAATGTGCACTGGTCGAGCCGCTGTGGAAGTTCTTAAACTGCCATGTGATCCATCAGCTCTATTTCTGGGAATATAGTAAAATAAAATGAAAGGATTATCGCAAAGTACTATCTGTAGCCTCAAATTCAACTGCATTGAAAAAAACAAAGACAACTGCATTGTTTAAAATAGCCAGGATATGGGGGAAAAAAATCAATGGCGGACACAGAAATCCTTGCATCTCTCCAAAGGACCAAAGGATCTGGTTTCCATGTTCCAGATGGGGATGACCTGACCAGATAGAACCCTGAGATTAAGCCCACACATGAATTCCAGTTGACAATATTTCTATTAGCAGCAGCTCTTACAGATGTGGCAGAGACTAAGTCCCTCAGAGATTGGCCACTTTTACCTTTGAAGCGGACAGGATCCATTTCTTGTTGTTGCTAATGGCGACATCCATCACCCAGTCTTGATGGCCCTGAAGAAAAACAGATACTAAACAAGGACCTAGAGAAAAAGCCTTTGTAAGAACAACAACAAAAAAACCAAAAACACTAAGTCAGGGACTCAATGTTGCTAACATGTAGAACAACTCATGTGATTTCCCAGGTTTCACCAATGACATTCAAGGAGGAAGATAAAATGTAAAGGCTTTTGATACATGTAGAGATCACGGCACTGCATGTATTCTGGAAAACAGTTCTCCTATGTTTAGCCAGAAGGGAAAAAATTTACTGTGTTCCTAGCTGGTCTCAGAGTGCCTCTAACTGATTTTTGTTTGCAATCTTTGTTCTAAGAAATGCCACTCGGTGGTCCTCCTGGTAATGGCGCTTTGGGATTCAAGAAACAGCAAACCTTTCCACTGTGGCTGAGGTAAAGGGGTGTGAGGCTGGGGTTCCTGGGACCTAAAGGAGACAGACGCCATTGCTGGCTCAGACATTTTATGAAGTCAGGGCTCTGCCTCAGCATCTCTATCATCCTTTGAATAGATGGAAAGAGGTAATGTGGTATGAAAGGAGAATTGGAAGCAAGAGAGCTTAACCTGAGGGTGGAAAAATAGAGGTGAGAGGAGAACAAGGCCTTTTAAACACAGGGAGGTTGGATGTTCCATTTTAATCTTTTTTATCTGCTATAATTAGATTCCCTTTACCCCGCCACTTCCGCAGAAAAGAGGGCTCAGACAGAACAGCCTTGGGAGCCCGAAGGTGGTGGTGATCAAGGGCACAGTCTACATTTGGATCACGGGGACCAGAGAGACCAAGAGTCGTGGATGCGAGCATTCACAGCCAAAGACAGACATGAAACCGCAAGACCAGGGACTATGCAGAAATCTTGGGACAGGGCGTACTGGAAATCAAAGCACTGAAGTAGCCAGTCCTGGGACTGCCTAACCTCCAGAATCCTGCTGGGTTGGAAAATTCATTGCCTTATTGTAGAGCCACTCTGGGTTGAATCCTCTCTGACTTGCAGCCAAAAGTACTGAGTCCACACGACCCCCACAGCTTTCTGTGTGTACCTCATGGCATTCACCCTTCTGCATGGTCATCTCTGCTGTGTTCAGACACTTTCTCATCTCTGAGTTGTTCCATTTGCTACTGCCTCTGCCTGGAATGCCCTTGCCCAAGATATCTTCATTCATTTTGCCATCCAGGTCTCAGCTGATAACGCTGCCTTCCCCAAAAGGCCCTCCCTACTCGTCCTCAAAATCTGTTTTGATCTTGTCATCTGTGTGGTTTCTCAGTTTCAGTCATCACTGTCAAAAAAATGTATTTATTTCTTATCTGTCCTTCCCCTCGCTTCCACTGAGTACACTTAGGTCTGTCTCTGCTACTCCAATAGCCCCAGCAGCCAGTTTGAGATGATAAGGAATGAAGTTCAGATCCTCTCTCTGGAGCTGGCATTGGTACCTTCAAGGAGAGCTTCCGGTAGCCTTCTGCTACATCCCAAATAGCCACAGTCCTGTCAAACCCTCCAGACACGAGTAAAGAGGCTGAAACACAAAATGAAAGAGTCTCAGGGGTTCATCGACCCCAACCAACAACTTCCTCCCCTGATGAGACCAAAGCAGGCAGAGGACGCATTTGTGAGCCGCACCCATGGCTCAGTCTGGGGACACTCACACCCCTTCCTGGTGTGACACAACAGTCCCCAGCCACTGGAGTTGATCCTCATAATTCATGACAGTTATGTTCCACGGTGTAATCACAAGCACTGAATTAGTGAAGACTGGGTACTGTCCCTGGAGGCAATACAGGGTTAAGTGCCGGGGCGTCTCTGGTCACAGGACTTTCATTAGCTGATCAGTACATAGCCTTGCTTGCCATTTCTGTTTAAAGATGCCATATAGATATACATGCATATGTATATATGTATGTATGTGTGTATACATATATATGATTCATTAACAGTGAATTCATGACCATCAGCACTATAACTCATGCTTGAATGAAGCTTCACTAACACGTGTGTCTCCCCATGAGCTACATCACAACTTTCTTGTACTTAGGAACCCAAGACAGCACTTCAGTTCTATGCATGGGGCCACTTTAAACAGCAAAATCACCAACCAAAAGCACAAAAATGTGGCACGAAATAGATCACAAAAAGGGTTCTACAATAAGGGAGCTGAAATAAGAAGGCAGAGGATTGTCTTGTTCAACTCAGCTGGAATGTAACTCAGACTTTTTACTGCTCTGCCCATAACCCTGAGTGGCCACAAAAATGCCACGAGTAGTGATTTTGTGATTGTGAGTACATTTTACTCAGCAGATGAATCCCCAAATACAGAATCTGCAAATATTGCAAGCTATCGATGCAACGCTGAACCCAATAAAACAATGCTAGAAACTGGTGGGGCTTCTCAGAGAGGGGTCTGACTGACTGACGCCGTGTCTGAAGAGAAGCATCTGATCAGAAATGCCCCAGTATTTCTCAAGCAGGCTCTGATGGTCTGTGTATTGGCTGGGCCACACGCGCGCTTGCGCACACATGCACACGCATGCAGTGAGCCCCACTCTCCATCAGGATGGGGAAGAATAACAATTGGGTGCCAGGAGCAGTCACCCTCACTGGATCTCACTGGGGCTCGCAGCCCGTGGCATCTTCCTGTCATTGCCCCCGCTTCCTTCCATGCCCCTTCATTTGGAAACACCTCTCAGTCCCTCTAGTTCCAAGGACGCAGACTTCCACTTCCAGCTCTGAGAGTGGGTAAGTCCCTTATACCTGGCCAACCAGACGCTTCCATTCCCTGCTGAAGTGATTGGTTCAGAGATGGGCATGTGACCCAAGCTCAACCAATGGGAGTCTTTCCTGGGTTGTATCGATGCCATCCAAAGAGGGTCTCTCTCCAGGACTGCTGATGGCTTGGACCAGCAGAGGCCATCTTTGTTCTTGAAGAGAAAGACCAGTACGCGAGAGCAGCTGAACTGAGGAACGGAGAAGTGTTAACTTCCCAACAACATTGTCTGAGGTCCCGATTCGGCCACACCTGAAGTGACATCTGCTCCTGGACTTTCCGATTGCAGCTCATAAATTTATTTTGTGGCTTAGGCCACGTTGAGCTGCGTTTCTTTCACTTGTAAACTTCAGCTTATCAGTCTCCCCTTTAGCTTTTTTTTTTGGTTTTGTGAAAAATAAACCCACCCTCGCTGTTGGCATCATTGGAAATCGCCTCTCTGTTCTGAGGAAAGCCCATGCGAATGGAGCAGTAGCCTCTGCCCCAGCACGTCCTCTGGTGCTAATTACTCACTGTCTCTGGAAAACTGGCAGGAGCTCACGGAACCTTCGTGGCCCTTCATCAGAGTCACACAGGCCCCACAGTTTCGAAACTCTCCTGTATTCACATTCCATATTTTTAAGGTTTTATCCCAAGAACTTGTGCACAGGAAGTGGCCACTGAAGGTAAAACAGCAGTTTGAGATTGCATTGGTGTGCGCCCTGAAACACAGATCGGGGTACACACTTTAGTTTCCCTGCTGGAGGCTCTAGGGCACATCTAAAGAGGACGAGGGGAAGGAGCTGGAGCTGCCTACTGTGACCTCATGCAAGTCATTCCCTTGAGCACCGCAGCTAGTCAGTGCTCTGACCTCAACACCCTGTTCAAGAATTTCTCAGTCATGGCAGCATTGACAGTTTGTGCTGGGTGGTTATTTGTGGTAGGGCCTTTCCAAGGCATTGTAGGAGGTTTAGCAACAAACCCGGGCTCCAGCGAACTTGTGGTCACATGCCCATCTCTGAACCAACCTCTTCAGCAGGGGATGAAAAGCTCTGATTGGCCAGGTAGAAGGACTTGCCCACCCTCAGAGCTAAAGGGAGAAGTCGGCAGTCCCCACTCCAGTTTTTACAACCCAGTATGTTCCCAAACATTGTCAAATATCCACTGGGCACAAATTTGCCACCAGCTGCAAACCACCCCACCCCACCTTTCAGAGATGCTTCAGTGGGGAAAAGGCAGCTGGGAAAGTGTCAGGAGTGTTTAACCGACTGACATTCTTTCAGGCGTGGTGCTGGGTCCCTCCTTCTCCTTTTCCAACTCCTCTCATCCTGAAAATGGAGGCTTGGTTCCTTGGTGTCTTCTTTCCCTGGCCTCCTGCCTTCTGTCCCAGTCTTCCTCGTTTTCTCTCCTGCTACTCTCCAGCCCATCTCTCTCTCTCTCTCTCTCTCTCTCTCTCTCTCTCTCTCTCTCTCTCT